>PVJH01013093.1:0-61759 GCA_004026705.1 Nesogale talazaci | reverse complement strand
ACATGCGGTACCTGCTGAATATGGCTTTGAGAAATCTTTTCCTCTCCGAAGTGCTTATTCACAAAAAGCAGTGCGTACACGTAGCCCATGCGTCCATACAGCATCTCATTTGGAGCGTGCCGATCGACCTTATTGAGATGAACCAGCCTGGGATTGAAGAATACACAATGCCTAAGATACTTTGAAAGGGACTGGGAGTAGTGCATAAGTGGACCTTAAAATATACAAATATATGTACATATATACATACATACATACATGGGTTTTCTATTTCAGGCAGTCTGGGCCTGACCACAAAGCATAGTCGTTTGGGTTCAAATACTAGCCCTCAGCTGAATTTCTGAAGCTTACAATGGAGCTGACAAACAAATTGCCAAGAATGGCAGAATACATTCTTTAACTGACACTGCCTAGTGGGTTCCTCGCAGGGTCCTGGCCAGGGAGGTGATACTGGCATTTAGTCTGGAGAGAGACAGGTCTCCAAAAGCCAGCAATCCTTAAAATAAAAGGCCACACCGGTTATCATTTTCCTTGGTTTATTTCTTACGTGTCATCAGGGTGATCTGAAGTGTCTGTCCAGCAGACTTGGAAACCCTGGTGGAGCAGTGGTTGTGGTTCACAAGGTTGGTGGTTCAAGCTCAGCAGCAGCTCCCTGACAGAAAGATAAGGCCGCCTCCTCCTTGCAGTCCCAGAAACCCTGAGCACCAGAATCAAATCACTGGCAGTTCAATGTAGTTCGCCTAGCCAGATCCTCCAACTCCCATCACATGACCTTTTCCTGAATCCGTTGGTAAGAAGGCAGGTGAAAGTACGATAGGATTCATCTGTGAGTAACTGCACAGGTTCCCCTGGAATGCCGCCCTGCTGCCTATAAAACGAGCCCTCTGCCATGCAGGGGGAATGATGGCAGGAGCGGAGCATGTCCTATGTGCACTGAACCTCCTGGATCTAGAAGGCAGCAATCCCATCAGAGGGGCAACAGCAGAACCAGGAGCCAGAGCACGGAGCAGAGAGAACGACCTCCCAGCCCAGACAGCAAGTAAAGCTGAATACTTTCAGGTGGGGGTAGGTGCCTGGCTTGTGGAAAGGGGTGCCTCTGGGTACTTGATTGGGGAAGCTGGACTTGCTGACCCAAAGATGCAAGTGAGCACATTTGGGCGGAGGCGTACTGGAGGGGGGTGCTTCTGGGCGTTTAATGTGCTAATCCTTTGGCTGGAGTGCAATTCCTTTGGGCTGAGGCTTACAGTGGTGTGCCTATCTGAAAGAACTATGTAACGCGTCCTGGTAAACAACTGTATCCTGAGTATTTCTCATTTGCATTACAACCTGTCAATTTCCTTAATAAACACTTTAATCATGGGTATTTTCTCCAAGTCCAGTGTAGCTATTGTAAAGGATATTTGGACCCAGAGAAATAAAATAGAGACTATCAATTAAGACCAACAGTACTAATACTGCAGATTTGAGGATAAGGTCTAAGTGATTGGCAAAAAAAAGTTAATAAATGAAAAATGTAGCTTCATGTGTTTGGAATGTATTTACGAGTCTGCCGGCACAGGGTAAGGTAACTTCTACGGAAATAATACATGTTAATTAAAGTAACAGGGAAATTGCTCTTCTGTTTCAGCTGCCATTTTGGCCAAGCTCAGTGACAAACCTCTCACCCAAAGAGTTAGAAGGCTGTTTTTTCTTCCAAATATTCAAAGTATTATTTATTTATTTATTTATTTTTATTTATTTTTTTTGTTTTGGGCATCATTATTATTTATTTTTAAGTTGGACTATATAATCTCTGATAGTTGTAACACCAAGACCAAACAAAACTCAAAACACTGAGTTGATTCCAATTCAACAAACCTGTGTCGAGTTTCTAAGTTTATCTATATTTACAGGGACGGTCAGCTTCACATTTGTCTTCTAGAGGAGTGGCTGGTGGGTTGGAACTGCTGACCTCGATATTAGCAGCCCACTGCCCAACCCACAGCACCACCAGGGAACCTTAGTTGTAGCACGCAAATTATGAATGCAAGTAACCTCGACCAATCTAGGGCAGGAGGGAACATGTCGTAACTGAATAATCCACACTAGGTAGAACAAAAGACATCTTCACCTAACTTCCCCTCCTCCCTTCTACTTTGCAGCGAAAAACAGGTAATAGTAAAACTGTATGGATACTTTTGGGGAAGCAGGAGTTTATAAACACTTGCTTAAGCAACCGAGGTATAGAAAAGTCCTCTGAAAACCTAACAGTATTTTAAACATGCAGCTATTAGAAATTTAGACCCAAAATTTACTAGTGCAAATAAAGAACACAAAAGTAGGTAAGATTAACAAGAGACCCTCAAAACCCTAATCTGCGGAAGGTTCTTCTGGTTAAGGGAAAACAGGGGGAACTCAAAACTACAGTCAACTCGTGTTCAAGTCCATTAGCATCCAGTCAATTCTGACCCCCAGCCACTAGAGCACAGACTGCTGGAAGGGTTTCCAAGGCTGCACATCCTCACAGAAGCAAACCACCCCATCCTCCCCTGGTTGGTGGATTCAAATGACTGACTTTCTCTTCAGCAGCTGAGTGCTTGACCATTGTGCCTGAATGGGTCCTTTTTAACTCGGGGACACTTACTGAAGAAAATGCTGCTAGAATTCTAGCCCCACATGTGTCAGATGGTGGCTAGGTGCGAGGAGCAGCGCCTACAGACTGTAGGCAGCCAGGCTCGTCAGCAAGACCACTCCAGAAACCCTCCTCCGGCAACTGTCCTTCACCGTGATCAAGCTGCTGCCAACTCCCCTGGACACCACGCGCAGCCACTTCAAATGCTGTCCTGCCGGGCTAGCCGCAGGGCCTGCTATGGAAGGGGCCACAGCAGTGAGCCAAGTGAGTTTTGGAAGTGGATCCAAAGGCCTTTCTTTCTAGTCCATCTTACCAAGGAACTCGTCCAAGCATCAGAGCCAACCAATCTCCGCAGACGACTGGGAGGGGGCTGCACAGGCGGGCATTGGCTGGCTGGGCATTGGCCCTGGGGCTCCCACAAGTCACTCGCCCCCCCCCCCCCCCAACACACAGCTCAAGTAACGGGAGAACCAGTTTCAGCATTTAGTAACTTTTCATCACTCACAGACTTTTGGTGGACAGTTCTTATGTATGTTAAAATTGGAAATGTGAATCTTTATCATTCCTCTCTGCTCCCCAAATAAAGGTTTTGAGGGGGCCCTCTCTCAGGTCACCTATAGAAAGAATTGCATTCCCTTTACCAAATGATTGATCTTGCAAAGCATCTTAGATTAGTCCTTACACAGTCAGTATATATATATATGTGTGTGTGTATATATATGTATATATATGTGTGTGTGTGTGTATATATAATATTTCTGTTACTGCTGTTTGGGTGGGACCATGTCGGTGTTGCCGTGTTTTACAATCAAACCGGGGTGACACTGGTGCTTCCTTAACTATAACCTAGGGGCCATAGGGGAGTCGATCAAAGGACAACAGTAAGATTCAGGTGCCGGGAGAGCAGCAGCCCATGCACGAGGCTGTCCTTGGCTACCTGCTGACAGAATGAGTGCAAGACGGCGTAAAGCTAAGCATCCTCCAAACAGAAAGCGGTTTACCTACCGAGTGAGGCAATCCTCCGCCTGCTTCTCGTTCTTCAGCTTGTGGTGCAGCACGGCCGCGACTGCCAGGGGGCCTGCGTCCCCACACAGGAAGGTGATGGAGCGCTTGGTCAAGCAGTTCAGGCCCTGCTTTACATAGCCAAGTGCCGTCTCTAGGTAGGCTGGGTCCCCGAACACATCATAGAGATGTAAGTACAGCACAGAAATACCTGGAAAGCAGAAACAAAACAAGGTGTTTTACACCCTTGACCCTTGTCTTGCGGGTATGAGACAAGGAGGAAACTCAGGGAGGAAGGGAAAAGGCCACCAAAGAGTGGCTGACTATCTTACTGTGTGTGCCACCTGCCTCGCAGGGATGACGTCCCCTAGGCTACAGTGAAGACATGAGGTAGCTGGCAGTTCAGGTGACCTTCCTTCTAGGGGGGCCTTGGAGAGCCAGAAGACGTACATCACGTATGTGTTTCTACTTTCCTTTCTCAATACAACTCTAAAGACACAGCTCTCAGATCCTGGCCAGTAGAGAGCGAGCTTGGTGGTGTCGAAGGCATCACGTTGGTCCCAATTCATGGCAAGCCTATATACAGCAGCACCAAACCCAGCCCGGTCCTGTGCCAAGCTCACAATCGCTGTGTTTGAGCCCTCTGCTGCAATCACTGGATCAGTCCCTGTTGTTGAGGAGTCAGGAAGATTGAAGAAAGACTGATGCATTTGGTCAGCTCTCGTGTTGGTAAAGAATACTGAGAGCACCATGGATGGCCAAAAGAACAAGCAAATCTGTCTGGGAAGAACAGCCAGAATACTCCTTAGAGGCAAGGATGGTGAGAGCTTGGCCTATGTACTCTGGACATGTTACCAGGCCAGGCCAGTCCCTGAAGAAGGACATCATGCTTGGCAAAGCTGGGGCAGTGACAGAGGGAGACTGCTTCGATGAGACAGCTTCCAACCAAAACCAAACTCACCAAACTCACCGCCATGGAGTCGACGGCCATTTATAAACACCCTATAGGACAGGGTCCTCGTGTTTTCAGGCCTGTAACTCTTTAAGAGAGAAGAAAGCCCTGTCTGTCTCCTGAGGAATGGCTGGTTTTGAACTGCTGATCTCACATTAGCAGCAGCCCAACTCTTAGTAGGTGGGGGTGAAGGAGGAAGATCTGTGCCCAGAGGCAGCTCAGAGTTTGTCATTTCTTGTGCACTGGCTGTCATATTAATGTGGTATTCTTAGTGACCAGACAAGTCATTGAACTATGCTGACAAAGCAACTGTCCCGTGTTCTTTTAGTGATCAACAAACTCATAAAAAAATGGTAATTTCGCGGATGTTTGGAGAATGATGACGGCAGTGGACATGCGAGGGTTCTTGTCACAGTATGTTTATTTATGTATTGGAAAAATGATGTATGAGCCCCTAATAAAATGATTTTTAATTTAAAAAAATGGTAATTTCCTTTGTGAGAAGGTAAGTAGAACAATCAAAGCTACCAGTATCATTCCAGGCAGCGCTTGCAAGTAACCACTAAAGTGATTTTTTTTTAAGAAAAATCATTTTATTGGGGGCTCATACAACTCCCACAACCGGTACATTCTCCATTGTATGCAAATCACCTTTGTACACTTGCTGTTTTCATTCTCAAAACATTTTCTTTCCACTTAAGTCCCTGGTATCAGCTCCTCTTATTTCCCCTCCCTGCCCCTCCGCTCCCCCCTTCCTCATGAATTTATAAATTATTTATAATAATAAAATAATAAAAACAATTTATAAATTATTATTTTGTCATATCCTTTTGTCATATTTCGTCTGATGTCTTCTTTCACCCACTTCCCCGTTGTCTGTGGCCCAGGGAGGAGGTTATATGTAGATCCTTGTAATCGGTTCCCCCTTTCAATTCCACCCTCTTGGTATAACTGCTCTCACCACTGGTCCTGAAGGGATCATCTGTCCTAAATTCCCCATGTTTCCGGTTCCTATCTGTACCAGTGTGCATCCTCTGGTCTAGGTGGATTTGCAAGATAGAATTGGGATCATGAGAGTGGAGGGGGATGGAGGAAGCATTTAAACAGAGTTACCGATTTCATCATTGCTACACTGCACCCTGACTAGCTTGTCTCCTCCTCGCAACTCTTCTGTAAGGGGATGTCGCTTCACATACTGATGGACTTTGGGTCCCCGATCTGTATTCTTCTTCATTTACAATATAATTTAAAGTGATTTTGATATCATAAAAAGTCTATTTAACTCAACATACTGTTGAGGACCCAGCCACCTAGGGAATCTGTAACAGTGGTTCTCCACCTTCCTAATGCCACCACCCTTTAATGTAGTTCCTCATGTTGTGGTGACTTCCCCCCTCCTGCAATCATAAAGTTATGTGCTGCTGTTATGAATCGGGCGGCCCCTGCGAAAGAGTCGATCGACCCCCAAAGGGGTCACGACCCACAGGTTGAGAACCAAATGTTGCCAATAACTTCCTTTGGGTCTTTCCCTCTGGGCTCCAAGGCTACTGCTGGAACCACGGGCTACGCAAGTGAGGTGTGTCTGCTTGCTTTTAGCCCACACGCAAGTCACAGGCAGTAGAATCTTCCCTTCAAAGCTCCTGGTCTCACAGCAGACTGAGAGACGTGCAGTATGGAGCCTGCCTGCAGCAGTTCCAGAAAATTCATTTTTTCCTTCTAAAGTACATTTTCCATCTCATTTACCATTTTTAGAAGACACACAGCCTATGTTTAAGTCTAAATTAATAGAGCCAATCTCTTCACGGATTGCAGTGCAGTAAAAATGCAGCCTGCAAAATTACTTTCCACTGTACGGAGAACAATTTTAAATTTAGATAGTTTTCTCATTTTGCATGGGTAATCTCCAAAGCTTTGTGCTACAGACAATTCAATTTCACATGTATATATTAAGGCCAAATTTTCATTTCCTGCCAAAGTTAATAACCTTGTCTGCTCTTTCAAAGTGGCCTGGTGGTAGTAATTCCCTAAGCTGATGATCAGATGTACCATTGCTTATGGTTTGAAGGTAGAAGTGTACACAGTGGCGGTATATGGGTAAGAACAAAAAAAAAATCTCCTTTTCACATGTGATCACTGTCAAGAGCTGTTTCTGTGATGAGGCCCTTAATGGGCCTCATCTCCATCTGTGCCAGGCCTCTGCAGGCGCGAGCTGTTTTAAACTGCTATCCTTTTCTCTGGCCCTGCTTTCCCCTTGCTGTCTGAACGCCCTGATTAAGTTATGCAAGCACCACCCCGGATAATGACATGACTGAGAGCTGAGAAAATAGAAAGTGATTAAACACAAGCCCAATGACAGCTTTCCGAAATCAGACCTCATGTCTTTCACTGTCAACTTTTCCTCTTGGCCTCGATACTGAACAGACAGACCACATTACGGCTTGGAACTGTGTGGTTTAATGCATTTTTCATGAAACGTGGGTAACCACTTCTCAAGCCTAACCGCATTTCATTTGGATAAAAACAAAACCAATCCCCCCACCCCCACCCCTTTGATCTACAAACAATCCTTCTGGGTTCTTCTCAATAGGTCTGCTGTGGAATTCAGCAGCTCTGGGACTCTCTCTTCTGGTTCAGTCTCCTCAGTAGTTTCAGGAAGAAAACTTGTGGGTTGTAAAGGACACCTACCATCCCTGTCACTCCACACCGACAGAAGAAGAGAGGGCCACAGGAGGGCTGCCGCTGCCAAAGCGGGAACATTGTACCAGCCCCGTCAGAGACGAAGACAAAAATCCCTAAACATTCACTGTATATACTTGTGTATAAACTGAGTTTTTCAGCACACTTTAAAAAATCACTTTGAGGGTCAGCACATTTTTTAATGCAGTTTTCGTGGTAAAATTAGGTGCCTGGGCTAATATTTGAGTCAGCTTTACTCACATATATATGGTACTTCCTCCTTTACTACCTACCTAGCTTTGAAATATTGCAGGGAAAATCCCTTATCTTTTAACTCCATTTTTCTTTTCTTTTTTTTTTTGTGGGCATCACTGCCTCTGGTGGTCGTGGGCGTTATCCAGCCGCCGCTGGATTTGAACCACCAAGCCCGCGGGCTGCAGTTCCGCACTCAACCACTTACGCCACCGGGGCTCGGCCCTTAACTCCATTTCTCAATGAACTTTGTGAAACCCGTTTGTGTGTGTGTGCGTGTGTGTCTGTACACCGAATTTACTTGGGATGTCTAGAATGCGCATGGAACATGGATAAGCCAGAGGCACTGATTACATTCCCCTGTGGCACCATTCTCAATCTCCCAGGAGAAGTTGTTGCTTCTCCCAGTGACATAACCCCACACAGCCTGTCCGCTTCCTGCCCCACCTTTTGACTTGCTGCTGTCAACCTGATCACGTCGTTCTTAAAAACTTGATGCTCAGGCAGATCATTTCACCGATAGCTAGGATACTGTGTGGTTTTAAGACTGGAGGGGATATTATTGACTTAAGAGTTTTTAGGGCAACTGTTTCAGGGATTCCTCTAGTCTCCTTGGCTCCAGAACATCGCAGGTCCCGGCCTCACCAATATTGAAAACTCCTGAATAATCGGGAAAAAATGAGGGGACTGACCCCCCAACATTTGTCAAAATTCATGCATCTACCACCAGCTCTGCCTAAGTCAGGAGCGGCTTGGCCTTGGAGAAAGCGGACAAGGTGGAAGACAAACAGGTGCAAGGGCTGTGTGTGTGTGTGTGGGGGGGGGCACTCTATTCAGTCTTTATATGACAGGGCTTCAAGAAATTTATGGAAAGATTCCATGGCCTTTTAGATCCACTTCCCTATAAACTTTTTAAAAGCTTCCTTAATGTGTCATCACTGGCCTAGCCTCAGTATTTTAAGCAGTACTTCTCAAATTGAATTTTCATCATAATATGTTTTTCATGGAAAGAGCTAAAGAGCACAGATAGTCTTAATATGCAAAAAACATCAGGCCCCTGCCCTGCCCTCTGCCCTCCAGAGAAGACCGCTTTCAACTGAGTTCGCGATTTGCATTTAGCATTGTTCTCCAATCTGTGATAAGCAGCTTAGAGGCAACCTCACAACTTACCCAGGCAGGCTTGTCTGACACGCATTCTACTCTGGGAGATGGAAATTTAGCTTTTACCAGAGATTGCTAAGTGGTGCCCTCCAAATACCTTTCCTGCATCAATACTGCCCATGGTTGTCAATCTTCACAAGATTGCCCAGAATGGCCTGTTTTTCTGCTGCATCTACGTTGAGCCCAGTGGGACGCAGTGGGAGTCCTGGAGGTAACTTCTAGCAAGTGCTCTGGAAGGAAGCGCATCTGACTTTTTCCCCCTGTTCTGTTTTTTCTGGACCACAAGGCCGAGGTGATAGAATAGCTGGTGCAGCCATCTTCCCCATGACAAGAAGCTCTGTGAGGAAAATGGTTAAGCAATAAGATCCAAGATATGCCTGCTTGTGGGAGGACCAGGAAGCTGCCATAAATAGTCCCTATTTACCCAAGAAAGAAACATTTCATGTACTAAACGTCTTAATAATCAAGAAGACTATCTTGAGTTTAATCTGACTCCTGGTTGACCCTCTGTTGGGCAGCTGAGACCGTATTTTTTCATGGGGCGGCTGGGGGCTATGAACTTGGAGTTAGCAGTGCAATGCTGAATCCACAATACTGTTTCTAACATGTGAAAGCCACTGCCACGTTAGTGCACGGCTATTGGATACATGAGTCTGGGGATCAGGGAAGAGAGGTCTGGATCGAAGCGTTCCACGCTTCGTGGGGGGATGGTGGCACCTGGAGCCCTGGCGACTCCTGGGGCTCTTCAGGAGCAGCTGGACTAGACTGAGGAGCCGTTCCAAATGGGAGGTGCTTATGCTTAGAGAATGGGAGCCATCCAGGTCTACATTCCTATGACCTTACAGCTCTAGTGTGGCTTGGTTGGTCTGTTGCTGGGTGTGCACTAGGACAGTCTCTAACTTTATGTGCCTCTTTAAAATGTGTTTAGTAAAGCTTATTGATCAAAAGTCAAAAGATTCCAGTTTCCGTTTCTCAGCCACTCTAGTGACGTTTCAAATGCCTACCCGCCACCAACCTGTAGCTCGTGGTTTCTGTCCCAACACCAAAGGCACTGGCCTCACTGGGGCCCCAGCTCCAAGGCGAGCTGGGAGGGCTGTGTAAGGTGACAGTGGTCGGTCTGATGCTGCCGCACGTTCAGCCGAGGAACCTCTTCGCTTTCAACATTGAAAATGAATTTACTTGAAACACACACACACACACGCACACACACACGCACGCACGCACACCACATGGATGATAAAATCTTAGCAAAAAGAATGATCCCAGACTTTCTGGAAGGGAAGCTCTGAGCTCCATTTTTCTATCCAGTTTCCTTCTGTAGCTACTCATCTGGGAAGGGGGGAGGGGGGCGGGGGCAGGGGTGGGGGAGTGGCACTAACTGTTTTGGACTACTTCAGAATCTTCAATTTCTTTACTCAGCTACTTGTCTCCAGTCCTGCTGGAAATACAGCTAGCTGTTGGGGAGTAATTAATAGCTGGCATTGAATTTCTGAGATCATTAGGCCTATTCATCCTGACCCATCAAGAGCCCTCCCCCCGACGCCTCAAATGTATATGAAAATGATTAAATAAAAAAACAAACCAAACAAACCCTTGGCTATTAGGAGCAGCGCTGCGATTCTGAGTTCCATAGACAGCCTGTCCGCGCTGACGTGGAGACCTCTGCTGTGGAACCCTGCAGCTCCGAACCGTCTTGCCCCATGGAGGTGCAGGAGGTCTGGGCTGTCCCCGACTCCCTGCATGTACGCTTGTGGCAAAAAGCCACGCTCATTCCAGCTTCTGCAGGAGGAACTCAGCCACCTGCTCAGTCGGGCTCCGGAGCGTTGACCGACACAGAGACAGGATGTCCCAGTGGAGGGGCAAGGTCATTGTTCCACAATTCAAACAAACCTCTCTCGAGTCGCGACTTTACGTGGTCACGCGTGACTATGTCCCCTCCCTTCAGACGTCTGAAGACACAGCCAGTGAAAGCGTTTCCTGACTCACCCATGCTGTGCCACCACCTCTCTCTCTATCCCCGCCGCCCTTTCTCAGTTGTGTGTGCGTGTTTAAGCGTGTGTCCAACCCAAGTAAGGAAAATGGGAGCAGAGAGTCTTGGCTTTCTCCCTCAGAGCAGCTGGTGGCTTGGAACTGCTGACCATGCAGTTAGCAGTCCAACACTCAGGCGTCCAAAAACCTGCAGTCATTTTCAACCAGTGTCTTAGCATAAAGCGACCAAGTTTTAAGTGGGACAACATTGACGGGGTGGGGAGGGTGAGGAGAGGAAGGGGGTGTTCTTGATTAAAAATTTGGTCCATATGGAGCAACAAAATTTTTTCTAGAATGCAAAAATAGTATTGTAATATATTTATTTTAATTTTAAAATGCCACGAGATGTTAAATTATTAAAAAGCAGGATATCTGGCCACTTTATCTTAGCAGTAGAGGATAATCTAGATGTCTTGACGGGAACTTCTGTTCTCGTGTTTCGTCCCTGGACACAGCACCCTTCACAAAGCTGCCACGCAAACACCATGAGGTGAGTAGCCTGTGTTCAATCATCAGATTAAAGCTGGGTATCTTGAACTGCTGGTATTTCCGAGCACTAGTGCACATTTTCAAAAACAGTTTCTATGCGGTGTAATTCAGTTTTGTGAGTGACATGCTTTGAGTGGTACCCCTCCTCATCCTCCTTTCCCGAACTGCTCTTCCTCTTCCCTTCTAAGCCAAGCTCCCTGCCCCCAGAGGTTCCTATCTAAGGTACTGCTGTCACTTAGAATCCATATATAATTCTTGAAAGATCATAATAGGGGTGTTAGCACAAGGTCACGTTATCCTCTGATTCCTGACCTGAAGGTACTCTTTCAATCAAGTCACGCCTGCTCCCACTGACCCTAGGGGAGAGGGCCGAACTGCATCTTAGCATTCCCAAGACTTTAAACCAGTCTAGGAGCACACAGTCTCATCTTTCACCTGAGGAGAGGCTTGTGGGCTTGATCCACTGAGCTGACAGTGAGCAGCCGAAAGCTTAGCTCTCAGAGCCACCATGGGCCTTACATGGATGGAATCATACTCACCCCCCCCCTGTAGCTGCCACCTCTCCTTCCCCATGCCTCCTTGTGGGACAGGGAGAGACTGGTGATAATGACCATGACGGGGTGAAATGAGACAGGTGCCCTCTGGCCTCACTTTGGTTGCCTGGGCTTCCGTCACCTCCTCAGGGCCAATGTTACACGTTTTTTCCCGGGCTTCTCCTGCTGTGATAGATTCACATATTGGGTTGTTCAGATGCCTCCTCCTTGAGAAGGCACCCACAACCAAACCCATGCCCGTCAAGCAGATGGCTGTGCCTGGCGACTCTCTCTAGGGTGGTTTTCTAGACTGGCAGGAGCAGCAGGCCTCATTCCACTTACAAAGAGCAGCTGGTTGTCACTCTTCCCCCTTGTCTCACCTAGTTTTGAGGTATTGTTTTTAATGTATGGAGGGAGTAACTAGGTAGGAACAGCAAGGCACTCCACAAATACATATTATGCACCAACTGCGGACCTGTCATACGGAGTCATTGGAAGAAAAATGGCAGCCCGTGGCCCCAGCCTCCTCGGTGTTGTCTGCATAAGCCAAAATGCATGGAGAACTCTTTTGTAGCGCTTTGCCTTCTTTTCCTAGTGCCTTTTTCCTTCTTCCCTGATCTGACTGCAAACACTGCTTTCCCTAAGTACACTCTGCCACCATCACCACCCACTGCCATCAGTTGATTCTGACTCAGAGACCCGCATTAGGGTTTCCACGGCGGTAAATCTTTAAGGGAGCAAATGGTCTTGTCTTTCTCCCTCAGAGCAGCTGGTGGTTTTGAACCACTGACTGTGTAGTTGGCAGTACAACACACAGGCATCTAAAACCTACAGTCGTTTTCAACCAGTGTCTTAGCAGTATAGGATAATCTACAGTCTAAGAACTTCGATACTATCAAGTATAGTCAGCAAGCAGGAGGCAAGGGCACATTCATGTTCTATGTGGCCATTGTGAAGTTACAGACCCAGGCTCCGGATTACTTTCGCTTGTCCTAACAGCTGCGGCTTGGAGTGAGAAGGGTTTCTCCAAAAGGTGAAGGACACTCCGGAAGGAATCACATTTGGCATTGAAATGCTGGCTCAGATGAAGAGTTACTTATAAAGAGCTAAAATTGCCAAGAGAAAAATACCAGTCAGAGTGCTCGCTTTCATGTAAGTCAGGTGTCAGCAGTAACTAAGGCCCACAAGCCACAGTTGTAGCTCAAAGACTGCATTTGGCAGATCAGAGGGCCGGCATCTTGAAATACTGTAATCACTTGCATTTAGAGCGCAAGTTAATATGACTCCAGGGACTCTGCTGCATATCCTCTTATTTAAAATGTTATCTGATACTTGAAAAGAGGAAATATATGCCAATCTTAGCCTCATTAACTCTGCGAGTCGGGTATGGGAGATTGGCTCATGTCTTTAGAATGAACGTCCCCAGAGTCCTGTGTGTACTTGAACTGATCATCATTTCCCTTAGATTTGAATAGAGCTGCGTGAGTGAGAGAGAGAAAGAGAGAGAGAGAGAGAGAGAGAGAGAGAGAATGTGTGTGTGTGTGTGTGTGTGTGTGTGTGTAGGGAAGGGGGTGGCTCATGAAATTAAATGAGGGTCAGCATCTTCCCTCATTTGCTCTGAAAGATAGCAGTGAAATCAGCCATCCCTTGGGCTTACTTAACTTTAAAACTAGGTTGTCTGCAAGTGAAGCCATCTTTTCTACTAAATGAGTATTTCCAACCCTAGATCACTTCCTTTGGTCATTTAATCTTCTTTAAAACGAATTCTTCACTACTGTTTTGTGCTTCTTCCCATTTTTGAAAACCACTTTAAAACTGTCCTCCTCTTCCTCCTCTGCCTTGAGCCAAGGTCTACCTGGAACAAATCTCCACCCAGCCTGATGGCTCGTGGCCCGATGCTTTCTGGCGAAGCCACACATCTCTGACGCTAGCTGGGAACACTCCACAGCTGACGAGCAGGTTTGATCTGAGGCGGGCCCTGTGCCTGCTCCTTTTCCGCACTGCTTTCAGGCATCGATAATACTTCTTGATGGGTTACTTAAATAACCCAAACGCTTCCCTTGCTACCCAAGCTGTGCGTACAAGCTGTAAAGAACTCCTGTAAATCGACGGGGACAGGATTAAAGCTAAAAATGGATAACGCAGAGGTTATTGTGACATATGTCATACATCACCACCATGAGGCATGACAGCTTCAAGGCAGTAAATTTTATAAAGGAGGACATTCTGGTGAGGCTATTCATTTCAAGTATCGCTTATTAACAGCTGCAAGAACTACCGATTGATTTCAGACTATGGGTGATAATTCACTCGTGAAGATCCTCAACAAGCCTTTTCAACTACAGGCAATTATGAGGAATAGCTTCTGTCTTGGCCCAATTAATTTTCTATCCTGAAACTAGGCTGAATATATTAATACAGGATTAGGAAGGGGGGCGGGCATAGCGTCTATTGAACAACACTGGGATATTTCTAACACTAAATGACCATCAATCTTTCCAGCATTTACTCTATGTCCAACCTAAAGAACTGTTTGCCACAGTGTTGAACAGTAAGTACACTTGCCTGCCTAATGCGTCGCCTTTCCTCTATTTTTCTAAATTCCTTCCTTACTTTATCAGGGCTTCTTCTTACTCTTATACAAAGACACTGAAATCAAACTTAAATTATTAGCCACATGTAAAGAGTTTTGCACAGCAAGCTACGTGCTTAAACCACATGCTATCACAGGTTATGAGTAGGATGCCTTTACCAATAAAATGTATGAGATAATTCCAAATGTAGACGTTGACAGTGTCCACCTCCCCTGAAGTCCCCCCAACCCAAGGGGTGGGTAGGTAAAGAGCAGAAGCCAGGATCACTAGGCTTGAATGCTAACTATTTATTAGTTTGTTGTCTTTTGGTGGCTTGTGTGTCACTGTGATGCTAGAAGGTTGTCACATGTTATTTCAAATACTCATGGGATCTCCCTGGAGGCCAGGTTTCATGGCTGCTTCCACACTAAGTGATCAGGTGATCAACTTCTGACAATCAGTCAATGGGAAATGATTGTGTAAAGAACCAGCCTGCTTCCGGCTTGTGTTTGCAGATAAGTGTCCCTGATTGGAACGGCCATGCATGGGTTCTGTGCAAGTCTAAAAGAAAGGAAGAAGAGGTGGATGGCAGAGTTACTGGAAGCTGCTGTGGAGGAGGTGGAGTCGCTGCATCTACTCCTTCCAGCTAGCCAGTTCTGCTCATCCAGAGCATGAAAGGCTGAACGATGCTGAGCCGAGCAGAGCCAAGCCTCTATTCCTTCTGGAAGCCCTATCTTTTTAGTCTTTGCTAATAATTGGGTATGGAGGGAAATGGATGTGTTTTTTTAGCTGAGGTTGGGAAGGTCTAGAAAGGAATGCTGGGTCCTGAAGTAGATGGGTTTTAAGGTCTTTTATCAGCATATAATAAACTTCATATATTCTCAAACAAAACAAAACACAAAAACCTGAACAATGCTGATCCTAACCAAAGAGTGTTTCTAGGACTGCTAGAAAATGTGCCCCAGGTTTGCAAGACAAGGTGTTTAACCTGTATACTTGCTGCAGCAGATCTGAGCCAATGAACATATAGATGTCCTAGGACCAGGCAACATTCAGTTGTTCTATATGGAGTCCCCTAAGTCTGGGTCAACCGACAGGAGCTAAGCACCACCAGCGCCACCACCACCTAAAACAACATGCCAACTCAGTCCTGCTTTCTCCAGGTGTCGGGGGAACTGAATGGCATCCTTGCCAAACAGCTACTGGGTGAGTTAATTCCTGTGAAGCACTAAGGGCTGTGCCTGACACATAACATTAGCTATTAGTGCATACGTTTTCCCTTGTGTCAGTCAAATGCCACTCACAGAACTGTGGCTTAATCTTTACAATCAGGAGGAAATGATCATGTTACTGTATACTGATTTGCCTCATACCCCCTAATAACATTATATTCACTGTACTTTATTATAACATCATTGAATTATTTTTGAACATTAATTTATATTGTTAACTAGGCAACTCTCAATTACGGGCTGAAAAACTGATTACACACAACAAAGACTTGATAAAAAGGGGAGCGGCTGGAGGGATTTTTGGTAATGACTGCCTCATTAGTCAATTCCTCCTTCTATCTATCCTAGGATCCAACTATTTTCCCCCTCTGTTAGGAGTGAAAAATGTACAGGTCCAAGGGATCGCCAATAAAATCAAACTATAACCACCTAATAGGCACAAATACGGCAGGATCCGAGGGACATGTCTGAATGTTCTCAAAGTCCCACTACGAACCTCTCAGTCCTTTCTCAGATCCTGTGTTTCTATCTTAAGATGAAAGCCAAGGCAGTTTTAAGTGTAGTTTATAAAGTGAGTACACAATACTTTTAAGGTAACAATTTGCTTCTTTCAAATTTCTACTTAAAATGGTCACACTGTCAGCAGAGCAATCTGCACGCAGGAGTCTTCTGAAGTGCATACAACCTAAGGGTGTGCTCTAAAAGAAATTCTAAGTTTCCTATCACCATTGGCCTCATTTTTCACGGAACAGTTCGAGAATGGGAAAACTAATAGGAGTCTAGTTTTCCCATGGAAAGTATGCTGCATCTAACATTAAACACACAGCGGTGCCATACCTCTTCACTTGAGCTTCATTTTCAAGATGGATTGAGCCAAATCTAGGCACAGCATGAATGAAGCATCATCAAATTGGGCAGCCTGGTTTTGAAGCTTCCTTTAGGGTCATGAAGTCAAAACACAGACAGCTGACTGAGGTTCAGCAGAATTGATACAAGTTTGTCATGTGTAGAATTCTGTCTCCCCAAATATGTGTCAACTTGCTGGGGCCATGATTTCCCTGGGCAGCTGTGGAATGATGTTATTGAGCTGTTATGTAAGGTTGGGATCATTCCTCTGACGTGGTCGGCCCATGGGTGGTAAAACAATTAGGGCAGGATAATAACACCCCTGCTCACATGGAAGCCCTGATCTGACGTAAGGGAAGTTTCCCTAGGCTCCACAGACCGCCAAACACACAGACCCATCTGTGGTGGAAGAAGCTCAGCTGGAATGCTCCAGGAAGCAAGGATGGGGAGACTTGGTCGGATGTACTTTGGATGCAATCAAGAGAGACCAGTCCTTGCAAAAGGACAGCGTGCTTGGCAAAGCAGGGGCTCAGCAGTGGCTGCAATAACGGGCTCAAATATAATGTTTGGGAGGATGGCCCAGGACCGGAAATCAACTCAATGGCGCCTAACAATAACAACAGCCTGCATCAATTTTCTACCTCATAAGACTGGTTCTTAACCTTCCTAATGCTGTGACCCTGTAGTACAACAGTTCCTTATGTCGTGGTGACCCCCCAACCAAAACATTATTTTTGTCGCTACTTCGTAACTGTTACTTTGCTACTGTTATGAAATGGGCAAGCCCTAGGAGAAGGTTGTTCAATTCTCAAAAGGGTCGGGGCCCACAGGTTGAGAACTGCTGTTATAAGAGAAAAAAGAGAGGAGGGAGTAGAGGCGAGGGCCCTACGACCACTAAGAAAGAAGAGCTGGGGGCAGAGTGCGTCATTAGCACCCCGTTTCTGTCTTGGGATCCTTACAGAGATAGGACAGAGGCATTGAGAGAAGCACTTCTTCGATCAATGGCACCTTACATTCGAACTTGTAGCCTCCTTAAATGGAAGACCATAAATTTATCTGTTAAAGCAGTCCACTTGTATTTCTGTTACAGCAGCACAGAATGATGAAGCCAAGCAAACTGAGGACTTTACAATCCTGTGACAAGAAGACTTTGAAAGCCTGGAGCAAAGAGTCAAGAACGTAGAGATCCATTTAATCAAATGAGAAAATCCTAACATTTCACACTTATCAAGTTTAGCCAATGGCAGTTCTTCTCAGCTCAGATCTAGAAACATCATCGATGGTTTTGGCATTGCTATAGTACTTCCTTTCTATGCCAAGGTGCATGAGTAGACAATTTTTTTTTTAGAGAAGGGAATAAAGGTGTTTTGGATCAAAATCCAATAGATGTCCCTAGAAACCAAGAACAGGTAAAATTGCTTACCAAAATCCAAAATATTTTATAGACATTGGTAAATTCATCCTTATGAAAACCCAAAGTGGACAGAAGTTAAAAGATCTTTCTGAGGACAGAAAAACTGAGGTTCCTTCCACAAACACCTTTGTGCAAAAGGCAGGCATAAAGAGGCAGAAACTGGTAGATCTCGTCTCGAAATGCCCTCTCCCTTGTACCTTTTAACGATTCGACTACATTTAACTATTTTACCTTGCTCTCTGCTGTGAGCATGTGGCTGAGACTGGCCTGGGGAAAATAGGCAGAAGGTAAGATGCTGCCTGGGACTTCGAGGAGTCCTGTTTCTTCAAAAGGGGGTGGGGGTGGGGGGTGGGGAGGCATTCGCGGCCTTGCCTTTCCTGCGGCTTCAAATGCTGGTGCAAAGGCTGAATCTCCAGCAGCCTGGAGGAGAGACAGGTGGAAGCTGGCTAACAGCTGAGGGATGTGTTGAGGCTACTCCATCAGCCTTGGGCTGCCACTGGCTGATCTCTTTTTACTTTAGAGAAAAATAAACTAGTATTTTTCATATTACTCATAAGTGTCTGGCAGTAATAGATGCCAAGGTGCGAGGCAAGGTTATCTGTCAACTTGGCTGGACCATCATTCTCAGTGGTTTGGCAGTAACGAAATGATGGAATTTGGAAATTATGTCACGCCAGTCATTCTCCATTATCATGTAACTCCCATTTTCACACCATGACCTGGTCTTTGGAGTCTAACAATGTCATTTATGAGGAATGCAGCTATTTTATTCAAATCATCGTTATTTTTTAAGTTTATTGGGCATGTACAGTTATATCAGCTAAATCTAATCCTATTTCTAGATGTATGTCTAACTGATACTTAACAGACCATGATTTACAGTTCTAACTATGTTAGTATCATGTAGTTTTCTCATACAAACTATATAATGAGTAAGGATAACTTGCAAAAGGGTTTATGGTACACCAACAATAAATATCCAATAATCATCAGTGTTGAAGTAGAAGGTTTTTTTACAGTGAACCTGTGCTTTTCAAAGTCATGTATTTTTGAACAAGTGAGCAATAAGAACAAAAAACAATCGGTGTTCATAAAAATGACCCTGAATTTGTTGCTAAACAAAGTTAAACAAATCTAACCATCATCTTCTAAGAGGATTGTTTTTGAAAGATAACATGTCACACACCCCAAGTTAAAATATAAATCTGCAACAAATGATATAAATGCTGATTTGTCATACCATGTGCAGTATTTTGGGTTTTTTGGGGAAGGGGACAGCGTTGCAGATATAAACAGATGGTGCTTGCTAAGTGCTAAAATAAGAGGGGAAAGAATTAACATTACGAATTTCTGTGGTGGAGTCAGCATTGGTTTCTTATACAACAAAGAATTGTCTGCTATTTAGACTGCCTGACTACTGGCACAGCGAAGCATTGCACTCATCAAAACAAGGGAGTAGACAGTCCATTTTATTGGGAATAATGGCTTTTTAACAGTGTTCGATTAGGAGACATTAGGAACCTGGCCTCAAAAGCCATTAGCAAGTTTATCTACATCATTTGATACTTCATCATAAAACAAGCAGCAGCTGAAGACAGCCGGAACTGCTTACTCTGCCAATCGCACCCAGACAGTTGCCATAGAAGCTGCTTTCAGGAATGAGCAATGATGGATCATCGGGGATATAATGTGGGACACTGGCCTTTAAAAGACAGAAATGCCAGAAGGCCCATGCTCCAAAATCAAGACCATCAAAGGTATAGTTTGGAGGAATTTCTTCTTCTTTTCTTCCTCTCTCCTTTCCATTTTTTAAAAAATTTTAAATAAAAAAAAATCATTTTATTGGGGGCTCGTATACCTCTTATCACAATCCATCCATCCAACATGGCAAGCACATTTATACATATGTTGCCATCATCATTTTCAAAACATTTTCTTTCTACTTGGGCCCTTGATATCAGCTCCTCATTTCCCTCACTCATCTGTCCTCCATCCCTCAGGAACCCTTGATAATTTATTCCCCCTCCCCATGTCTTACACTGATTGCTGTCTCCCTTCACCCACTTTTCTGTTGCCCTTCCCCTTAGGAAGGGTTATACGTAGATCATTGTGATCGATTCCCCCTTTCTCCCTTCACTTTCCCCTTCCCCTCCTGGTATCTCTTTTCTCCTTATTGGTCCTGAGGGGTTTATCTGTCCTGGATTCCTTGTGTTGCAAGCTCTTATCTGTAGCCATGTACATCCTCTGGTCTAGTCTGCTTTGTAAGGTGGAATTGAGGTCACGAAGGGCAGGGGAGGGGGGCAGGCATTAAAGAACCAAAGGAAAGTTGTATGCTTCATCTGTGCTATGCTGCACCCTGACTGGCTCAGGCTCATCCCTCCTTCCTATTATTGAGCAAAGTTTAAGTGTTTGCTTTTTAACTAGCTCTAGTACTGTAGGGGCCAGAGACCTTTTCTTGGCACGGTCAAATTATTCATTCAAACTTGAAATGAAGCGCCATTTCTTGCCTGACTAAAACAAGGTACTTCAGAATCGATGAGGGGGTTTCCAAAAGCTCATGGGAATATCCACTAGCTTTTAATTAAAATTTTCGATGAACTTTTGGACTCCTTTTCATACAGTCATATAAGCTCATCTGCATTAGTAATATAAGATCATTTGAATGGGCGACTTGAGGTTGTGTCATTCTTTTTGTTATCTGTCCTAAGACAAGTCTAGTCACCTCATGGTCTTTTATGTTTGCCAAAAATAAAAAGTACGAGATGCTCCAAACACATTAGGAAGCGACCAACAGCCTGAGCCTCAGGAATCTTTGTAATGTTGTACCCAAGAAAAACGCGGAAGACACCCTGCACCTGTCCTGTTCCACACAAAGCCTGATGCTTTCAGAGCAGTCGGAATTTTCATTGATGAGCTTAATCTATCAGTAGCCCCTTATCTGTGGGTACTCAAATGACAACTGCTCTCATTTCCCTCTTGAAGCAAAAAAAAACACTTTCCTTTTATTCTCATCATAACACTTTTTGAGGGAAGTTTCTAAAATCTCCAAACAGCGTGAAACTTAACGACAATGGACCTGAATGGACCTCACTGGGGCTGCCTTGCTCTCCGAGGTCTCGGGGGCTCCTACTTGGACCGGTCGTCTGTAGTCCTGGACAATATGCCAAGCTTCCTGTCCATTCTCCAAGTTCCTGCCTTACGGGGTTGGGGGAAGGGAGGAGTAGGGAGGAGGTCCAGATACGGCTGATCCTTCTTATCTTTCCAAATATTGGACTTCAATATCCTTGGAGCATTACTTTACTGATTGTAATCTCATTCCTAACCAAATTTTTTTCTGCTTTGAAATTTTCATTGATACCACATGTCTTCGTAAGGGAAAGTATACTAAACTCAAAGGGAAAAAACATTTGAGGAAATACGGATACAATTATGTGGGACACAGAGGTTCCGAGTGAACGCTGGTGATAGGAATGGTATGGTCAGGTCCATGACTTCAGACACATCTAGGTACACAGGTTCTCATCAGGTGACAGCAGGAACTACAGCTTTCACAGCTTCCCAAGAAGCTGATGGCTGAAGGTGCTGATGGGTGAGAGAGGAACATCAGGAAGTGCTGCCCCACACTCATCAGCACTTTAGTAAACAAGAACAGCAGAGTGCATGACTCTCCCTCCATCAAGGTCTATATCCTTCTGAAAGCAGGGTTGCCAATTCTCCAATCTTCCTGGAAAATCCTGTGTTCTTCGATTTCTACCAAGTTCTGCCACCTTCCTGGGACTCAAATCATATTCTTTTTGCTGGTCTCTGAGTTTGAGGGGGGTCTGCACAAACCAGGATGGTAGGGTGGATGGGTTAAGGTTTCCCATGACGACCTCTCCTATTCTTGTAAGAATGAATAGGTGCAGTATCATGACAGAAAAAAAAAATTCTTTATCATAGCTTTGTTCTTTTCCCCCACACCAATGTATTCTCCAGTTTATTTAAAAAAAAAAAAAAAAAAAACGTGTTCATGATTGGTCCTCACGACCATCCTGTATGCTTCAAGAAAATCTATCCAGATGGCTTTTTGGGTTTCCCCGACCTTCACCTTCTGCCTTAACCAGCTGCCATCACCTTCTGAACTGACCTCCCTCCTAGGAATTTAACTGATCAAGACTTTGGCAAGACTTTGCTCTCTTGGATTGTATCGGCAAATTGAAGAACTGTTACCAGTTACAATTTGTTCCAGGAAAGACTTTTCAACAGCTTTAGTCTTGCTTTTAAAAACAACAGATCAAGCCTATGAGTTAGCTGGTCTTTCACCAGCCCTTCTGGCACCCACAGAGCCTGAAACTTGCTAAGGCGCAGAGGCTTGCTGCAAACCGAAAAAGTTCCCTGCGCGTCTCTGAACTTCTGCTAAAGTGTCTTCATCCATCGAGGTTCAGGCCTTTCTTATTGAGGTCTTCTCAACCTTCCTTACAGTGTTTGACCTGTCTAAGAGTTGTTGTTTTAAGTAAGGCTGCAGTCTTATGAGCTTGTTATAAAGCTTCAATGGTTTGGGAAGATGCTCCCTTGAGTTTGGTTAAAAGCTGGATACTACTACCCCTGATCTTAAGGTGACGCTGCTCCCTGGCACAGAAAGAACCTTTTCATTTGATGGGACCCTGCCAAGTCCAAAACCAGGTGCTCTGAGCAATCAGCCACTGATCACAGACAAGCTTTAAAACATGCTCTTGGGAAAAAAGCTATTCGTGCATGGACTGGGAGGCCCCAGGAGCAAGACCTGTGACAGTTCATGAATGGATTAACGTGTTCCCCTCCTCCTGAGGAAAGGTGGACTTATTTGGCGCTCCTGACCAAGGATTTCCGTGAGCTTGCACATACACATTTCTCTCCTCTCGAGATTTCTGCACAGTTTGCCACCCGTGGGACCAGGACCACTGGGTACTTGTACGATTAGATGCCTGCACCTCCTTCAAGATCTATTCAATGAGGATCTCCTCTGAGAGGCCGAGGAACCTACCTATACTCCCCCGATGCACATCAGCGCCTTAATTCATATTCAAATATGGATGAGGAGCTGCACACTAGTTCTCCTTGTCCGACTTGCAAAGTAAATGGGAAGCACTGTGCCTTTAACCAGGGCATTCTCCAGGACTGTAAAGCTGTCTTCCTGTTTCTCTACAGAAAGCAAACTAACCACAGGTCTCTAACATTGCTCCTTCGTTTCCCTCTCTCACCTCCTGACACCAAGGTAGTAGTATTCCTTCTTAATCTGCAGGTATTCAAAATCTCTCTCCATCTTGGCAAAACAGTGACAAACCAGCTAGCAATGACCACAGGCAATGGTTAGCTCACAGAACTTATACTTTACCCAGTGCCCCGGCATTGATGCCCTGTCTTAAGATTTATGTGGTCACTTCCAAAAAAGAGATTCTTCTGGATCATGCTTTATATCCCGTGGATACACCCTCTATACTTCTCTTACATACACTGCATTTTGGGACTCTTTCCACAGAAACGCAGTCTCCCAATTAACAGTGTGTTCAATGAACAGCCATTTTTCTTCCCCCATTGTAGCGGCAACCCAAATTTGTGGTCGGGTGGCTGGCGCTAAGGTCAAGCCACTGCTAAATACCTAACCAAGACTGGGTAGAGGGCCCAGCGCTCTGGGCCCAGATAACTCTACATTGGCTTATGGCCAGCACTTCATACCTGACCAGCCAGTGTAACCAGTGCCATCCCGAGGATCTGCCGACCGTAGACCTCTCTCCATTTGCGGAAGAAGTTCCCGGATCTTATTGTTCAATCGTTGCGAGAACTCAGGGGTTAGCTGTAGATATTTAAGGGAAAGTAAACATCAAAACATATGATGGGCCAGTTAACTTCCCGGACTAACGGCTACCCCTTTCTGCTCAGCCACACTCTTTTCTGCCCGGAAGAACAGGAAAATGATTTGTTCTTAAGCAATACAAATGAACCGAAGTTTCAAGGACAATTATGTTTCCTCATTCAGGGCACAAAACACTCTTGCTGTAGCTCAAATACTTTACATGCGAGGCTTAAATACTAAGATAGACTGATGATGTTATACCGACTTCAGGTAATTTCCCATCTCATGGGGATCATCTATTATCTAAAGAATTATTTTTAAAAATTTGCATTGCACAACGCGTTTTATTACATGAAGCACACGTGGGAAGATGTTGGCTGTTTTCAAGCCGCTGGCTTTGAACACATCAGTCGCTCCCCGTGGAGAATGATAAGGCTATCTGCTCTGAGAACAAATGAGAGGTGAGGAATGCCTAGCAAGGGTCACTGTTGGTCAGAATCAGCTCGATGGCGGGGGGTCTGGCTTTGCCACGAGAGAGCTTGGCTGTACTTGCCAGCAGCTGAGTGATCTTGCTCAATTCATAATGCTTTTCTGCTTCAATTATCTCCATAAGGTCGGCAAGAGGGTGATAATAATAACACCCATTCACCACCCTCAAAAACTATTTGGAAGATCAAATGAGCCTTGTCCCAGGCATTTGGAGATGTCACATCTTTCTCCTTTTCTCAAGGGGTCTAAGGACATACAAAGGGCAGCAACTTGGACTTGGGGCTCTGGGACTAGAAGCATCCCCACGAAGTACCAGTGTGCGAGAGAGGGGGCCGCCCATTCTCTATGCCAACCTTCCTAAAGTGATTCACAGTGCTCTTGATATTTTTCCATCTTCTGACTTGCTGAGTCGTGACAGGTCGCTTAAATGCTTTCCTCAGAACTTTGGGGTTAATTCTGGGTGGTTCCCAGACCCGAATTCCACAAAGTAGCAAAATTTCAAATCAATGTAGGAGACGAAGGGTCCCAACATTTTGTTTCACCATGTAAGGTTTGTAAGAGCCACATTAACCATCACCAGTGAGCATCTTAACCTCATTCTCTCAAAAGGGCCTCAACACTGAAAACAGTAGGAGGGTCAATAATAAAATAACAGTGATGAATAACAATTGATTAAATGTCACTTATGACGATGCCTTTGCTAAAGCAGGCTACATCTGACTCCTTTATTCTGAATACTATGACCTCTTCGATTCCACCACTCGAAGGAAAACCCACATTGTGTGAGGGACACGCTCTCAATCAATGATATTTGTTAAGAGGTTAACCATTTCATGAACGTGCATTTTGTAAAGGTCTGTCCATCTCAACTAGAGAGAGGAGTGCATCTATCTGGAAATATGTCACCTTGTGTACACAGATCACGGGCCTCGCCTTTCTCCAGAGACCAACGGAACGCTTTCTGTACACAGATCAAGGGAAATGCTCCATCAGCCTGCCCTTTTCCCAGGAGACCAACAGTAGCGAGAAAGCTCAAGGACGGGAAGTGTGTTTTTTTGTTTTTTTCAATTTGGCAAACTGCATTTACAAAGGTGACCTGCTGGGAGAAAATGGATTGCTGTGGCAGACCACCAAATTATTCCAACCATAGCAATACTTGGAAGAGCCACTGAAAACTATTTTCTCGGACAGATGCCAGAAAACAGATTTCTTTATGGAAATCTGTCTTGATAAATGAAGGGGTTCAGATCTTTAGGGTCCAATCTTGTGTGTTTTAACTTGAAACAACTTTAGCATGCCTTTGCTAGTCTGAATCTAGATTCCAGGCTCCATTAACACAAAACAAAAGATGAGTTAGGGGATGGAGGACAGGCTTATTGTGGGGTGAGGTAACACTTATGGAAACGGGGTGGGGGGAATGCGGTTTTACAGCTTAGGTACATTTTATGAAAGGCTTCTTTCTTGAGGGCACACCCTCCTTCCGTGCTCTTTGCCAAGCTAGCTTGCAGCAGCATGCTCTCCTCCAATAAGACAAGACACAGACCTGGCTTTAGCATTTGCAGAGCTAAGCAAAACGCAGCCTCCAAGGAAAACCATCTGACTTCAAGATAGTATAAAAAGCCTTGCTTAAGCAGTTTAATAGTGGTCCTAAAATAATCAGGTTGCCCTTACCTCCACTGAAATACACTCACTGATCTTCTAGCCTACCTGTGCCCACCTTGGGGACCGAAGCCCAACTAGTAACCGCTACGGCCCCAGGACTTCTTTCTCAAACCAGGTGTGCTTAAAAAGAACTGTATTAGGTGTGTTTCCTATGTGGCCAGATTGGAGAGCCATGATTCTTTAGCATTGATTTTTAAAATTTTAATGAGCAAACTGACTACCTGGGGCTCATGTTAAAATGAAAATTATTTTTAAAAAAAAATAAAAATTCTTATTCAGAAGGAAAAAAAAAAAAAGAACTATGCCCCCACCCTAGGAGGCTTCAGCAATCACAACACGTTGTCGTCCAACTTGGTGCGAATGCTGGAGGAGAGAGTAGGACTGTCCTGCAGCACTTCCAGGGCTTCAAATCTGGACAGAAGCTAGCTGTCATAGTCCTCTCCAGGGGCAGTTGGTGGCGGCGAGCCAGACTTTCCTGTTAGCAGACGAGCACTGTACCCCGAGGACTCCTGAGAAACACATCGCCTAAAACTCGTGACCCTACAGCGAGCAGGTTTTCGAGGCTGTAAATTTCCGGGAAATAGCCTCATCTTTTTCCACAGGAGCAGCAGCTGGGTTTGAACTGTCCTTCCTTGTCCAATGCTTCTCCAACAGCTCCCCCAGAGCTCTCAGAAAACACAGGCCCCTGGTTACCCCGCCTCGAGGCTCCCTTGGGCACAGTGGCATGTGAGAAGGAAACCGGAGTAACTGACTAGTTTCTGAGCTGTGGGGATGCACTGGGATGAGGAGCCAGTGCTTTCAGGCTATGATCCATTTGGCACTTTTCTCAGTGTACCTGTCTTTACCTGAGCTTCTGCAAACAGGTCCACCATAAAGGTGTGACTTTCACTGAGCTCCCTCTGTTCTCTTTAAAATATGCAAAAAACTGGAAATCCAAAATAGTACAGTGAAAATCCTTTTTTTCATTTATATGATTACTTCATCATCCAGAGTCATGGGTGGGGGTTGGGGCGGACGGATTCTGACTAACGGTGACACTATACAACAGGGCAGGGCAGAGCTAACACCCCTTTGGGCTCCTCAGAGCCTGGGAATCTTTTCAGCAGCAGACAGACCACCTCACGGTTTTCCTGGGGAGGGGCTGGTTGGTGGGTTTGAACTGTGGGTCTTGCAGGTAGCAGTGCCAGGCATAAGCTGGGTCACTAGTTAGTAACTCCTTCCATTATTACTTAACAGCAACGTTAACAATACTTGTCTCTTTGAAATTCGACATTTGCTAGGATTCCAAGTACATATTTCAATATATATATTTTGCATCTTATATTTTACATATTTTGCCCCCAGTTCTCTCTCTTATTAAAAACGGATGCCATCTCTTCCTTTCAGACAAAACGAAGGTATTTTCTGAAGACTGGAGGGAAGTGGTGGTGGGGGGGGGGGGGGTCCGAGGCGGACATAGCCCAAACTCACCCTCCCGGCAGAATCAAAGTAGCCTTCGGCCAGGGATTTGTTATAATCGGCATAAGGATTCGGGAAGGCCCTTTGAGCCATGACGCCGGAAGCGAGCCTGCAGAACAGGGGAAAAAGAGAGCCTGGGTTGGCAGCGCCATCTCGGGGGAGCGGGGAGGCCGGCGGGAACACCACCTTTCCTCCAGCTCCCGGGCCACCGCGCGGCCTCGGCGGTCCCAGCGGACCCCCGAGCCACCGACGTCCAGCCCCCCAGGGGCGGAACCACCGCGGAAAGGCTGCCAGGGCACCGCACCCACCGGGAAAACAGCGACCCGTTTTGCACCCCCACGCTCCCGCGCCCGCGCTCGGCAGCACGCAGGACTCCAGCTTCGGGCAGCTCAAGCCAACCAACCCCACCTCTCACCCAGCAGCCCCGGCCGAAGACAGGACCGGTGTTTTCACCGCCCACTTCCTGCCAGGACAACCAATCAAAGCCTCCGCAACTGCGGGGGCCCACCCCCTTTTCTCTTTTCAGTTTGTTAAAGAGACAGTAGCACGATTTCCCAAGTGGTCCCTCTCTCCTCTCCCTGGCCTCTTTGTGGACGCATGGTGGTGACCCAATAGGATAGGCTAGAACTGCCCTTGTGAGTTTCCCAGGGAAAGACTAGAGTGGAAGGCTCCAGCTGTCTTCCGCGAAGCGGATGGGGGTTTCGAACTGCTGATCTTGAAGTTAGTGGCCCCAAGTGAAGTTAGTGGCCCAGGGCTCCTCAAAGTGTTAAGGTGTGATTTAATTCTTGGGGACCCCAAGTACATGTTATAAAAGAAGGTGCAGATGTGTCCTTTATTCCTTTCTTTTATGAAAAAAAGATCCCAGATGACTCATATGTTTTGCTTTTAATCCAGAGAAGGAAAAATGCTGGTTTGAGTTCAGAACATATATTTCTAGTGTTTGGACTAAAATTGGGAAGAGTAATTTATCTTGAGAGCTTTCAAACTTTTTCTTTGATCTGATACAAAGTAAACAACATACACACGAACAAAATCACCATCTATAGAAGTCAGGGCAAACACAGTACCTCTCGTTACACACAGGGATGCATGGACTACAACCTTGAATTACCACAATAAACCCTATTATGGTAAAGAAACATGAGGTTCAAAGAATGGCTCAAAATTACAAAGGTGCTACTCTGAGACACACATCCAAACATTATTATCTTTATCATTACTAGTACGGTGTTTACTTTTTTATGCACAGAAAGATAAACATGTACTCTGTATAGAAAGACACAGATCGTCTTACCAACTGGCAGTAGCTACAAACCACACCTATTTATTCCTATTTATATACAAATTGGATTTTGCTGTATTGCTTAGGTCAGAACTCATAAGTCATGCAGGGATAACCGGTAAATCAAAAAGAGGAACAACCTGCATTTGGGGGGTGGGGTGGGGGCGGGAATAAATTATATTCAAGGGCACATAAGAGAAATGTGAATGTCCCAGGAACAGGATATTGATGGCAAGGGATAAAACCTCAAGGAAAATACTATGAAACCTGCAAAAGCTGGAACTGGTGGCGAAGGAAACCTGTTAGAGAAAGAGCCAGCTCAGGCCTGTGTCTGAGAGGTGGACACAACCAGGCAGTCCTTCTGTGTTCAAGCTCTCGCAGGTGTCAGTGGACCTGAAAACAAGCTACAGCCCCTAAGAATTCGGTCCACTATTCAACGTGGGCCTTTAATGCCAAATACGGATTGCCTTTAAGAAACGATGAAGGCCATGAAAATGGGAGAGTCACCAGATTCATCTTCCATACTCTAACAAACCCCATGATCTGAAGTTTCCCTTCCCTAGAAACCCACCTGGTACAGCTTAGGCCCATTCTGTTGCCATGAGAATCTGGGAGTTCAGTTAAATAGTCTGAGAATCTGGGAGTTCAGTTAAATAGTCTGAAAGACCAACTCTCTGCTCTCTCTCTCTCTTAATTTTCCTCCCTTCAATGTGGAACCATAGGCCCAAACTATAATCTCCATCTTTCCATCTCCCCTCCCAACCTTGTCCCTCAGTAGTTAACCCTCCCCCACTCAATTTCTGACACCATTCTGGCCCAGTGTGTTCTCAACTGTCTATTTACTAATTCCCTTCTGGGACACTTGTTAGTGTCTTTATTTTGCTCACCCAATTCTCTGAGATGTAGAGGAGGCCTTCAGTGAAATATTGAAGGATTTCATATTTTAAAAGATGAGGGTTCAGAGGAAAAATTCTATTCAAGGAAGAGAGTGACATTTTGTTAATTAAATTATCTTTATTAAATGTTTACTCTCAATGTATTACAGTGATCTGAATGTACATGTAAGATAAATAGGTGTTTAAGGAAGTTCAGAGTTGATCAAGGCAGAGTGAAATAAGAGTTGATTTTTCTTGAGCTTAAAGAGGGTTGGAGAGGGCATTTGAAAAGGGAGATGGGAGGAAATTGAGAAAATAAGGAGAGTCCTGATAGTCTAACAATAATGGGAAAGTTTGTGGTTGTAACTACTCAAATACTCTGTGGGAGAAAGACATGGTGATTTGTTTTCATAAAGATTATAATCCAGACCAGCCTGGTTTTCTCTTCTGTCACAGGGGGCAAGAACATGACTTGAAAGCACTTAACAATGGCAACAGTCTGGAGAGGAAAGAAACCCAGAAATCTTGATCTAGTCAGTCAGGTGGACAGCTTCCTGAAGACCAAAGAAACAAATGGGCATGTCTGAGAGAGGAAAGGGCATCCTAACCATAGCACCATTGGCAATTTGAACTAGACACTTCTTTGCACATGGTGGGGCCGGTGGTACCCTGTGATTGTTCCCTTACTTCATGCCTGTAAAATCCCCCCTCCTCAGGCTCCTGAGTAGAGACCATCAAAAATGCCTCCAGGGCAAAACCAAACTCACTGCCATCAAATGAATTCTGACTCATTGCTACCCTATAGGATATGGTAGAACTGCTCCTGTGGGCTCCCCAGGGCGGAGAAAGCCCCATCTTTATTTTGTGCATTAACTGAGGTTTTGAACTGCTGACCTTGCAGTTAGCTGCCCAAAAGGTGCAACCAATACACCACCAACACGTCTAAAATGTCTCCAGTTATTAGTGCCAACTGTGTCCTGGGGATGAGAGTGGAGCAAAATCACCTCCACTGAGAATCCTGAGAATAATAATAATAATAATAATAGTAATAATAATAATAAAAATAAAATTTGGTTGCCACAAATGGCTACTAACCAAAGACTGGCTGTTCAAACCTACCTCAAAATCACCTTGGAAGACGGCCTTGCCAATGTACTTCTGAAAGTTCACAGCATTGAAAACTTTTGGGGAGCTATGTGGATCTCCATGAGTCGGCATGGACAGCAGTCAACAACAAAATAATAGACAGTTTCACTCCAGTGTTCCCATTGCACATATGATTTGCTGAAATAGTGCGCTGAAAAAATTCAGGAGACTCAGATAGCATGTGTACCTGTGTGTATAAAAGTGTATGTTTAATTCAGATTCAGACTGAGGTATACTCCTTTTAGTATAGAATCATCAGGATACACAGAACAATTTTTCTCTTGTAATTCCCATTTTCAATCTATTGTGGGAGAAACACTGGGGGATGTACTCCTATAAGCAGTTCCAGTCTGGGGAATCCGCAGGAAGTCACAATGAGTCAGAAACCACACAGAAGTTAGCACTGACTCGAAGGCAGGGAAATGCTTGTTTCTGGGTCGCCTTATGACTGCTCTTTTTTCCAGCATCGCTTTAGTTGTTCTTTTGGCCTTCGGTACTTTACACATCGTTTGTCAACACTGTAATTCAAATGTTCTCCAGTTTTCCTTATTCATTGTCCCGCTTTTGTGTGTGAATGAGACGATTGAAAATTGACTTAAGAAGTTGTGAAATATTTTTATAGCATGCCTTTTTCTCATTTGAATTATCTAGTCTCCTCAGGAGAGTTACTGCCTCTAATTTCCGCAGCATAAATAATGGTAAGGCGGGCTGAGCCCCGGTGGCGTAAGTGGTTGAGTGCGGAACTGCAGCCCGCAGGCTTGGCGTTCAAATCCCGCGGCGGCTGGGTAGCACCCACGACCACCAGAAGCAGTGATGCCCACAAAAACACACAAAAAAACAAACAAAAAAAATAATGGTAAGGCTATTTTAGTACCTGTTCTTTTATGGTCTGGGGGTGAGCATCCCTCACAAATACAACCTGAAGTCAAATTCCAAATGCTAAAACCTTTACAGACATTCTTGCCCCAGTACTGTTGTATCCCTTTCACCTTCTTCCCAAAATTTGATACCATCGCTCACTCTAACTTTTGCCTTTCCAGTGGGCAGCATGGTCTCCAGTGAATATTTAAGCATTTACTTCGAGGATCACTAGTTGCATGCTATTCATGATTTACTTGTTAGACATCTGGGCTTTCCCTGAGAGCTGCATGTTCATACATTTTTCTATCAGATATTCCAATCCTTTTTCTTGTTGATTGACAGGAGTCCGTTTCCCCCCTATGTCCTCCTCCATAGTCCTTTGAGTGTCAGCAGCTGGGTTTTGGCCAATAGTAGAAGGCAGATCACAAGACTTCACATTTTCCAGTCTTCCACATTTTTGAAGTCTTCCACAAGACTTCATTCCATTGTCCCAGAAAATTCTGCCAACCCCTAAAATAGAAACACAACATCAGACAAGTGTTTTTTAACTATTCCCCCTCCCCCATGGAGTATCACGTATTGTGGAGAATATCCTATTTTTCTCAACCCAAAGAAGTGTAAAGCTATCGTTATCTAAGCTTGAGTTTAATATCATCATGAGTAAGCTTAATATCCAGCAGGGACTGTGTAATACAGAAGCAATTTTCCATTTCGTTCATAGCACAGAATTCCTGGGTGAACAGGAGCCACTGGCAGTGGAGGAAAGAAGAACAGAAACAGATGTGCACAACACATTCTCTGGCCCACATACTTAATTTCCCAGAGACAGCATTTCCTATGGCACCCACAGCATTTCCTCCTCCCTTGTCAGAACTGTTATTAGTGTGGTGACAGATTCCTTTCTCTAAACGTACCTGCTGGGGAAGAGCTGCTAGTATGTGAAGCACAGGTGTGCTGGGGTTTCCTGAGAGATTAAAAGGACCGTGGGTACAGAATGTTGGTTCAAAAATGCACAAGCATTTGAAATTCTTCCCACCCCCCACTACACATAACATTCGATGAGGTGGTTTTGGCCAAGCTTGGCTATTGTTTATATGAGCAAAAGAGAAAAGGAGAATTTCCACTCTATTGTTAAAAATATCTGCCTGCATGGTATTGATGAAATTATACAGCTCCTCTGGGCTCAATATACTTAGAATAGATAATCCTGGCAGAGATGGAATATAGCCTATGCCCAAGACAATGAATGCCTCCCCAAAGAAAGAGACATTAATCAGATGGATCATATTTCTTCCTATTCTCACCCAAGCCCACAACCTTACTAAAGGCCTGACACCGTCCCATTTAAAGGTGTTCTTTGGTCTTAGGGATCGGGTATCCTACCCCATGGCAGGGGGAAAAAGCCAACAGTGAAACACACTCTGGCTCTCATACTCTATGCTTTAGAAGAGCTTTGCTGTAGACATTCAACCCCTTCAAAGAACAATCTTTAAACATTTCTGATTTTCCTAGTTGTTGCTATGTGCCATTAAGTTGATTCCCAACCATAATGAAACACCGCCTCGTCCTGCACCATCCTGACAATTGTTCTTGTGCTTGAGCCAGTCATTTCAGCCCCTACGTCAATCCATGTCATTGGAGGCCTTCGTCTTTTATGCAAACGTGAGGTTCTTCTTCAGGGACTGGTCTCTCCTGACACTGTGCCCAAAGTATGTAAGACAAAATCTTTCCACCTTTGCCTCTTTAAAAAACTCTGGTTGTGGGCTGAGCCCCGGTGGCGTAGTGGTTGAGTGCGGGATTGCAGCCCACACTGGCTGGGTGGTTCAAATCCAGCAGCAGCTCTCAGGAGCAAGGCTGGGCCTCCCACACCCACCAGAGGGCAGTGATGCACCCCCCCCCAAAAACAAACAAAAAACTCTGGTTGTATTTCTCCCAAGACAGATTAGTTTGTCCTTTTAGCATTCTAAAAGGTACTTTCAATATTCTTCTCCAGCATAATTCGAATGCATGGATTCTTCTTGATATTCCTAATTGAATATCCAACTTTCACATGCACACGCGACCGTTGAAAACACCATTGGTTGGGTCGGATGCACCTTAGTCCTTGAAGTAGCATCCTTGCTTTCCAAGACTCTAAGGCGGTCCTGTGCAGCAGGTTGACCTAATGAAAGGTGTCCTTTGATCTTGACTGCTCTCTCCAAGAGCATGGATTGTGTACCAAGCAAGACAGAGCACCTTGAATCCTGACAACTTGAGACTTTTTTCTACTTATCATGCTCTCTATCAGGCCAGTGGTGAGGATTTTGTTCTTCTTTTCACCGGACAATAGGTTACATTGTGATTAATGGAGAGAAGGCTGAATGTGAGCCTCAAGGCCAGCGGTTCAAAACCATTAGTTCCTTGAGGGAACAGTTATAGTCTCACGCATGGAGGCAGTTCTGCCCCATCCTCTAACAGTCGCTGTGAGTTAGCATTGACTCGATAGCAGAGAGTTTGGTTTGCTTTTATAGTGAATGATAATCAATACTGAATGCTACACTCCTTGAGCTTTATTAGTAAGTGCTTCGAGTCCTCTTCACTTTTAACAAGCAAGGTTGTGTCAAATGCATACGACAGGTACTTACTTATCCTTCCTCCAATCTGAATGCCTCCTTCTCCTTCACATAATCTAGCTTTTGTGATTATTTACTTAGCATGCAGATTGGATAAGAATGGTGAGAGGCTACAACTCTGCGGCCTACCTCTGCTAATTTCACTCCAGGTAATCTCGTGTTCTGTTCATGCCTCTTCATCCATGTACAAGTTCCACATAAACACCATCAAGTATTCTGGAATTCCCATTCTTCTCAAGGTTATCTATAGTTTGTTATGATCCACAAAGTTCAATACCTTAGTATCGTCCATAAAACGCAAATAACCATCCTTTTGGTGGTCTCTGCTTTCAGCCAAGATCCATCTGAATTCAGCAATGGTATCCCTTCCTCCATGTTCTCTGTTGAATCCAGCCTGAACCTTTGGCAGCTTCTCGTCAATGTATTGCTGCAACCAACGTTGAATGATCTTCAGGAAAAATTTGCTTGTATGTAGTATCAATAATATTGTTCTATGATTCGATGCATTGTAATCCCCATATACAACAGAAAAAATCATTGCCCAGCCTTGGGTCCTTCTCCAAATGATTTTTGAGCCCATCATTGCAGCTATTGTGTCAGTCCATTTTGTTGAGGGTTTCTCTCTCTCTTTTTTTTTTTTTTTACAGATCCGCTATTACATTTAGCACAATCTCTTTCTCCAGGGACTTGAGAAGCATGTCCGCTATACATGAACTGTGCCTAGTAGTCATGCTGCTTGTTCTTCTATTTTTCTTAGCCCTAAAAGGCAAAAATTTAAATGTAAAGGAGAGTGACTATGAGAATCCAGTATTTTTTGGGTCATAAGACATACCTGACCCTAAGACACACCCAGTTTTTATAGCAGGGAAACAAGAAAAAAAAAATTCTGAACCAAATTGTACCAGTATACTAAAATGTTCTGGAGTACCTCTCCTTTGGACCAGAAGACACACCCTTGTTGTCATCCCCCTCCCCCATTTTTTAGGGGTGGGGAAGTACATCTTATGATCTGAAAAATATGGTAGGTGTGTTAGGCTGGGCTCTCAGAGAAGCCATACCAGGGAAGCATATATAAATGCAAAGAAAGAAATTTCTATTAAGAAAATGTTCGTGAGCCCCGGTGGCACCGTGCTTGTGTGCGGGACTGCGGCCCACTGGGCTGGAGATTCGATTCCAGCTCCACAGAGCAAAGGCTGGGCCTCCTACTCCCACCACCTGAGGGCAGTGATGCCCCCCCCCCCAAAAAAAATATTCGCACAGTTGTAGAAGCGGGAAAGTCTAGGTTGGTTCAAGGCTGTGCATCAAATGTTAAGCTGTAGGTTTCTCCTGACTTGGATGCCTGCAGGAGGAGGATGCACTAGGAAGTAGGAAGAACATAGCCTGGCACATGTGAAGGGATGTGACTCTAAGGTCTGCAGAACAGGCACAGAGAACTCAGCTGACAAACCAGATATCAAGTCAGAGGAGAGGTGGCTGGTGGTTCCTAGGGTTGGCTGGCAATATGGCAAGGAGTGTGGTGGTGTGGGCTCAAGTCCACAGAACTAGAGATTGATGAACTATATGCAGGATCCAGACTAGAAAGAAGCCAGTCAGTTGTCCCATAGGCTCCACTTATATAGAAGGAGAACACATATCTGAGGAACTTCTTCCTATTGCATCAGGGCTGTGACCTGCATAAGGAAATATACTCTCCCATATTCTTTCCACCACAACTCCAGTGTGTGTGTGTGTGTGTGTGTGTAAGCGGGCCAGTCCAAGGCAGAGCAGGCCCCAAATGTGTAGGCATGATGTTAGGTCAGAAATGTATCCTTACTCGCTACATGTGGATGCTGATGAACCTAAGGAAAGCAGAAAGACCATGGAATGGTGGCTGCAGAAGCAAATTAAACCAAAGTCAGCCGGTCAAGCTTGTGACAACACAGGTAAGTGGTTCCAAGGTCAGCGGCTCAGAACCAGAGGCTGTTCGGCTAGAGGCAGGAGTCAGACCCAGTAGAAAGCAAAACAAGTATTTCCTTATCTTGGAAACCAACCCTTTTATGGAGTGTGTCAGGCCTAGGATCTGAGTAAGGGGGTGGCATTCCACCTGACTCTTCTTAAAATTGATCTTGAGCTTGTAGCAGTTCCCGTTTTGGATGTGGTAACATTGTGTTAGGTCATATCATGGGGTTTATCAGGTCTTTTTTTTCAAAACCCAAATTATCTTATTGGGGGTTCTTAGAGCTCTTATCACAATCCATCTGACACCCATTGTGTCAAGCACATTTGTACATATGTTGCCATCATCATTTTCAAAATTTTCTTTGTACTTGAGCTCTTGACATTCGTTCACTCCCCCTGGTCCCCCATCAATCCTTGACAATTGATAAGTTGTTGCTATTTTTTCATGTTTTACTCTGACCACTGTCTCCCTTCATCCACTTTTCTGTTGTCCATCACCCTGGGAGGGAGATATTTATTGATCACTGTGATTGGTTCCCCTTTGTTCCCCCACCTTCACCTTGCCCTCCTGGTATTGCTACTCTCGTTATGGGTCCAGAGGGGTTTATCTGTCCTGGATTCCCTGTGTTTCTAACTTTTATCTGTACCCATATACATGCTCTGGCTTAGCTAGATTTGTAAAGTAGAACAAACCCTGACTGGTTTGTTCCTTTCTTCTGATCCATCTGTAAGGGGATGTCTAATTGTCTACAGATGGGCTTTGGGTCTCTACTGCACACTCCCCCTCATTCACAATGATATAATGTTTTCTTTCCCATTGACACCTTATGATCACACAGACTGGTGTGCTTCTTCCATGTGGAGTTCATTGCTTCTGAGCTAGATAGTCACTTGTTTTTCTTCAATCCTTTAAGAACCCAGATGGCTATCTTTTGATAGCCAGGTAGCCAGGCACCATCAGCACCAAATATTAATTGGCTAACCTCAAAGAATCCTGGCCTGACAAGTTGAGGCAAACCCTAACAATCACAATGTCATAGACCCAGACCTCCAAGCAGAAAAGATGGGGCAACTATTGCAGCTACTTTGTGGGTCAGTTTTCCCTCAGCCCATTGGTGCCATTCTTCCTTCTCGGTGATCTTCATTTCAGTGGACATTCCACAATAGAACCTCCCATGTAAATCGCCCCTCAGAGTCAGAATCCAGTAGAGCAGTCTAAAAGAGGAAACTTGACTCTTATTGTGTTTAAAGGCTTACTCTACTGGCAAATCCTACCCTACCCAAGATGTGTCTTAAATCTCTTTATTATCATTGGTTATATTTGGGAATGAGGTCTAACTGAAGACCATTCCTTTCCATCTGCTCTTGTTTCCCTGCATGAGCGATGGATACCTTCCTTAGAAGGATCGCCTCAATGACATCCATCCTATTCTGTTTTAAATTTCACATGTCTCTAGGTGTAGTGTCCCCTTTCCCCCTGCTCTGCCCTGTTGGCCTAGTATGATGTCCCTTCTGTCTTTTGACTTTGGCCATTATCAGAGGAAACGTTAGATGGACCGTGATGTGGGACAGAATCAATCAGAGGCATCTGGATCTTTCAAGGAAACAAACAAACTCACTGCTATTGAGTCAATACTGACTCAGAGCCACCCACTAGGACAGGCAGTACCGCCCCTGAGAGTTTCGGGGACTGTGACTGTTTCCATGGAAGTCGAAAGCCCTCTCTCCCCGGAGTCCTGGTGGCTTCACACTGCTGATCTTGCAGATCCCAGCCCCACAAGGCACCCTGATGTCATCAGATTTTGTGGCCAGAGTATTTTATAAATAGGAGTGGCTCAAACAGCTGCCTGGATGGGCGGGCACACAGAATGCATTGTCTCAACCTGCCTTTGCAAAGCATTATACGCCTGAAAAAGCATCGCTTGTGTTTATGAAGACTTGAAGGGTGTGGTGTTTGATGGGAATGAATGCTCTTTCAAGCCACAACTCAGATACCTTGCTTTCCTTATGTTTGAAAGGCATTAAGATTATTTTACAGAGTTTTTCAGTATCTTGTGATGTCCTCTTTTTTTTTTAAGCTAAGTCTGATTTCTCTTTTTCAAAATTTCTTTTTCCCAAAGTTTGCCTTTCTTCTTTCAAGCATTTGGATAGTGAATTTACCTTTACACATGTTTATACTCCCAGCCATACATATCAATTTGTAAAAAGCCAAATGGAGAACAGTTTAGCATCAGTGAGATGTCAGGAAAATGCCCAGAAGGCACTCAGGCAATACTGGAGTTTCAAATTTTGAGGATGGAATTAGGCCACTAAATCAGTTTTCCTGCTTGTGTCATGTACCATGGGGATGTGGCCTAATTCTTTAAAAAAAAAAGGGGGGGGGGAGCATGTGAACCTCACTCTGTTCAACACTCAGGCCTATGTTGGGACCTGTGGGAAACCTTTGGACTTGAAACTAATTGAATCTTCATTAAGATGTCCTTCCCCTCTTTATTAAATATATGCTTTGCTCTGCATCCCCTTTCTTTGGCTGGCTAACCTTGTTCATTTTTAGCTGCACAAATGAGCTTTTCTCTGAGGTTAAGACAAAAACAGGACTCACTCATGTTGGTTAGTTCACGGGTATAACTCCTGCTTTTTGAGTCTGGAGGAGAGAACATGCATCTTCCAGGGGAGATTGGAGAAGAAAGAGTCAGTTGTCAATGCAGAGAATCACCACTGAATCTCTACTGCTGAACTGACAGTGAAAGTATTCCTTCTATTGAGAAGACGAGGAAAAATGACAGCTTATGCTTGGGCTTGTGATTATAATGCAGACCTACACCAGACAAATGCTACCTCTGATTGCTGGCTGAATTTACTCACGACTTCCCCCCCAGGACTTGACAGATTGTGGTTTTCCCCAACTGTCTCCTTATTAGCCTGCTGCCTGTTCCTCCCAGCTCCTCTTGCTGCACCTGCAGTGATAGTGATTGTTTTGTGTGGAAAGGTGCTCCTGCCTTTGGAGATTAGGAGTGCGTTGTACTCAGAAATCAACCAATGGAATTATCAGTGACTGTACAAAGTCCACCCATCCTTTGGACAATAACTGAAAGATCTCTCTTGGGAAAGTAATGTTTGACTTTGGGAATTGAGGGTTAAAACTTTGTGATCACAAATATGCTTGTTTCTCTTCTCCTGCCCCCTCATGTCTACTTTTTGATTTATAGTTGCATTTTTTATTCATAAATATTGGAGAAAAGTCAATTATTCACCCTCTAAAGAGGTAAAAAGAGAGAATTCCTCTGTAGATTTACTAATATTTTTCTAGAAAACCTAGAAGTCTCCAGGGCTTGCAGATTCATACACCTCATGAACTTCCCTCCAGTCCTAACTTTTATACAACAGTGGGAAATTTGAGATGCAATAAATTATTAAAGATTGTTACAATTTGTTCACAAGAGAGCACAGTAGGAAATCATAATTTTGATTTTTTTAAAAAAATTCTTTGGTATTTGCCTCACACTTATAGACAATGTGAAAGCTAGTGTATATGCCCTTGATCAGTTAAAGTAGCCCCAAAGGAGGATCTCTTTATGTTTTCTGATTTTTGTACCTAGGCTTAGTTTGACAATCAAGTGCTGCTTGTTTTGCTCTGAATTTCCGGGTGCAGAGCTTTTCAGAAGACAGAGCAAGGCTCCCGCTGGGTGTGGTAGGGAGCTGCATGGGGACAAGTTCCCTCCCTGGGGCATCTTCAGAATGAATAATTCTCCTTCCCCCTCTTGCTGTTGCATTGGTGGAGCCCCCCAGAAACAGGATGGTTACAGTTTTATGTTTGGGCAAGAGAGACACTTCCCTTCCTTGACATGTGTTGGCACTTTGGAATTTTCCATTTCGAGGTTATAGCATCAAGTAAACAAACTTTAGACAAAGAGCAATCAAGGATAGAGGAATTTCTAATAAGAAAAAGAAAACCGTAAAAATGGAGGAGACAGAGTGGCAAATCAGCACCTCACAGGAACTGGCTCGTGGTGCTTTGGCACATTCTATCATCAGAAAGAAGTGACATGGGAGAAAGTAGGACTTAGAAAGATCAAAGGGGGCACATGAAGGGAGGGGAGGAGGAAGGGAGGAGAGAAAGGAAGAAGAAAGGACCAAAGCAGAGGAGAAGGGACAGGGGGAGGGCGAGGAGGTAGAAGAAAAGAAAAGGAAAGGACAAGGATATTTCACTGTATAGACCCCCGCGCTTCAGATAGGATTGATTCAACTGTTACTGCCGTTTTTGGTGGCCACTTAGGAACATCACATAGAAAAGTTCTGAGAACTAGAGCCTATTGTTAGTGTTATAAAGGTCCTGAAGCCATACATTTTCTAACACGTACCCATGGCATGCAAATATATAAACTTTATATTGTCTCACTATGGATTATGGTTGTGTAAGATACCTTCTTTCTATACAAGCATGGCAGGTTTCTCCATGATCTTAATAGGCCAATGACAGCATTGACTGTGTTAGGCACCTAGTGCAAAAATAAATGAATATAAATCAAGACAATCCCAACTCATAGTGATCCACTAGGACCAAGTAGACTCGCCACATAGGATTTCTAAGGCTTCAGCTCTTTATTGAAGCCAGCTGCCTGATCTTTCTCCCACCGTGAGTTCAAACTGCTAAACCACCACTAAATGCTTGAACCAGGGCTCTTTTCTAATGTGCTCACCTCGCTTTAACTAATAGATTGAGGTTTTGAACCAAGCAATTTGACAATTTTATTTTAACTGCAGGACTGAACATTTTAAATGCTTCCTATTATCATCTAAACATACCCAATGCAACTTACGGAGAAAAGTGTCCAGAGACTATAAAGACAAGGTTCCCGAATACTTGTGGGATGTATTGGGGAGAGGGCAAGGCATTTTTAGGTCTACTTAAAGGTTACAGGGCATATAAAAGGTTATAGGGCACATAAAAGTGGGAATTGAAGAGAGACTTTCTTCAATAGCAACCCATGCTATAACTATAACTAGCAAGGCTTGAGTCCTTGGTAAGGTGAAAGAGTATTTCATTCCATCAAATTAATGTCTCCAGTTTGGGTCACATAGTACAAGTGTGACGTACACAGCAGACTGATGAGTACACTAGCCTTGTGATGACTCAAGACAAAACAAGCTGTGGGATGGCATCAAGGGCATCATGCATGAAGAAAGCAAGAGGTCCCTAAAAAGACACAAGAAAGAAAGATCCAAATGGATGTCAGATGAGATGCCAAAATTGCTCTTGAATGTAGAGTATCACATTTTTTGGACCATAAGACACACCTGACCAAGAGACGCAGGAAAACAAGAAAAAATATTCTGAACCAAATATACTAAAATTTTCTGGGATACCACACTTTTGGACCAGAAGATACATCCTCGTTCCCCCCACCCCACATTTCTTTTGGGGAGAAAAAGTGTGTCTTATGGTCTGAAAAATATGGTAGTCAGAGTGAGTGGAAGATATGACTAAGATATTATGACAAAGAAGAGCTGAGTGGACAAAGCCGTTTGAGAAGATAACACAAAATATTACAGTGAAATGTGTGAAGACCTGGAGTTATACACTAAAAAAAGAATATGCTTAGCATATCTCAACCTGAAAATACTGATGAGAAATTTAAGCTGTGAGTTGCAATATAAGAGAATTCTATAGGGCCACATTGAATCATAATCCATGTCGTGAGTTCTATGAGTTTTGAAGGGCAAAATATCAGTTATTTCAGAAAGCGTTAGAAGACAACGGAAGAAACACACAGAGTCACAGTCCCCAAAGAAATTGTCAGCATCCTATATTTTTTAAAATAATTTTATTGGGGGCTCTTACAGCTATCATAACATTCAGTACATCATCTGTATCAAGCACATTTGCACACATGCTGCCACATTCACTTCCAAACATTCTCCACTTGAGCCCTTGGTATAAGCGCCTCTTAAAAAAAAAAAGCTCCCCTCCCCCACCCCCCCTTTTTAAAAATGAATCATTTTATTAGGTTTTCATACACCTCCCCTCACAATCCATACATACATCAATTGTATGCAGATCTCATTTGAACACTTGTTTCCATCATCACTCTCAAGACATCCTCCCTCCACTTAGATCCTCAGTACCACCTCCCCATATTTCCCTTCCTCCCTCCCCCCCCATGAACCTTTAACAATTTACAAATTGCTATTTCATATTGTACACTGTCCAATGTGTCCCTTCACTCACTTCCCTGCTGGCCGTGCCCCAGAGAGGAGGTTATATGTAGATCCCTGCAATTAGTTCCTCCTTTCTATTCCATCATCCCTCCACCCTCCCAGTATCACCACCCTCCTCACTCATCCTGTGGGAATATCTATCCTAAATTCCCCATGTTTCTGACTTCAGTGTACATCCGCTATTCTAGTTGGACTTGTCTGGTAGAACCAGGAGCATGATAGTGGGTGTGAGGAAGCATTTGAGAACTAGAGGAAAGATGCATATTTCATTGCTATTACACTGTACTTTAACTGGCTTATCTCCTCCCTGCAACCCCTCTGTAAGAGGATGTTGCTTCACCTATTGGTGGGCTTTGGGTCACCAATCTGTACTCCCTCCTATTTATAATGATATAATTTTAGTTCTTTGATGCCTCACACTGGATCCCTTCAACACCCCATGGTCATGCAGGCTGGTGTGCTTCTTCCCTGTGGGCTTTGTTGCTTCTGAGCTGGATGGCCACTTGTTTACTCAAGCCTTTCAAACCCCAGGTGCTATATATTTTCATAGCCGGGCACCATCAGCTTTCTTCACCACCATTGCTTATGTACACTTTTGTCTTCAGTGGTCAGGTAAGGAGGGTGAGCATCATGGAATGCTAATTTAATAGAACTTAAGTGTACTTGCATTGAGGAAGTACTTGAGTGGAGGCCCAATGCCCATCTACTGTTTTACTACTAAACCTATATGCATAAGTTCGTTGATCTATTTCTCCCATTGTCACATATAAATATATGCACCTATGTACATGCCTGTATTTAAACCTCTGTAAATGCTCTATTTCCTTTTATTTCCCTCTTGTCCCACTATCATACTCAGCCTCCATTGAGTTTCAGTATTTTCTGTTACATTACCCTTGAACTATCCTTATTGGACTTCTCTCACCCACCTTGTCTCTAATTTTGGAATAATTGATATACCCTTATCCCTGGGCTGGTCAACACCATCTCCTTTCCCCATCCTCCCCTTCTCCCATGGCCCGCACCCTGGGCATCCCATATTTTAAGAGGACCCATGGAGGGTGATGGATTGGCCCGGAGGCTGCCATCATGGCTGGAGCATGACAACTGCGGGCTGGCTGAGGCCTGGATAGAGTCTCACTGTGCTGTAGGAGGGTTGCTATGATGGGGACGGACTCCATGGCACCCCACAACACCAGCAACACTACCTATGATGAGTCCACGGTGTTGGAGGAAGGTATTCAAGATGCTCTGAAGGCAGTCGTGAAAAACAGGGCTCCAGGAATTGACAAAATGCCAGTGTTCTGTTTCATGGAGGAAGCAGGGGAAGCCCCTGTGTTAGTCCGGGTAAACTAGAGAAATGCACAGGTATATAGGACAGAGTTTTATATGAAGGGTAACTGTACATTAAGAAAGTATCCTGGGCTGAGCCCCGGTGGCGTAAATGGTTGAGTGCAGGACTGCAGCCCCCGGACTTGGCGGTTCAAATCCAGTGGCCTTTCTCAGGAGCGGCACTGAGTAGCGCCCATGACCACCAGAGGCAGTGATGCCCACAAAAAAAAAAAAAAAAAAAAAAAAAAAAGTAAAAAAAAAAAAAGTATCCCAACCCATTCAAGTCTAAGCCCCAAAGTCCAATATTAGCCCATGTTTCCAATGCTAATCTATAAAATCCTCTTCAGATTCATGGAATACATGCAATAATGGCAGAATGCAGGAGGACCACAGGCCAGGGGGTGGGAATTCTGGTAGATTCAGTGGCATTGTAAGCACCTCAGCACTGGCAGGGGTCTCCCCATGGCTCCTCAGGTTCCTGATTCTGGCTGCATCAGGTAGGTCCATGTGGCTTTTCCTCAAGGATGTCTCACAGGTAGTGAGGTGAGACAGAGAGAGAGAGAGAGAGAGAGAGAGAGAGAGAGAGAGAGAGAGAGAGAATGAGAATTTCTCTTGCATCCAGGAAGGAAAATACCGGAGTTTCCAGAATTCTCAGGAGAAAACCATGCCTACACAGAGCCCTCATTGGCTATCTCTAGATTGACAGACTAGACTCCATCCCTTCACTCTTAATCCTCTCAAGTCCCAAATTGTCACCAGATTATGTAACTACCACAGCACTCATGTACCTCTGCCCCCAAATTTGGAAGATAGCAATCTTGTCAACTCACTGGAAGAGATCTATATTTGTGCCTAGTCTGAGAAAGATGACCCACAGGATGTGGAAATTTTCAAACACATCATTTAAAATGACAGGCAGGTAAGATTTTGCTGAACATAATTTTAAAAGAGATGTAACAATACATCCACAAGAAGTTGCCAGAAATTCAGACTGGGTTTATAAGAGGATTTGGAATGAGGGCGACCATTGCTGAGGCCAGATGGATGGGCCACGTGGGCCAGATGAGCAGAGTGTGGATCAAAACACACTCTGAACAGCACGAGGATGAATGGGAACTCCAGACACTTCACTCTGCTCATGAAGACTCTTTCCCAGGCCAAAAGGCAGTCATGGAGAAGAGATAAAGAGATCTTGCATGGTTTAATATTAGGAAAGGTGTGCTTCAGAGCTGTGTTTATTCAGTGTGTGCTGAGGAAATAATCTCAGATGTCAATCTACCTAAAGAAGAACAGAGCAACAGGTTCCAGATTGGAGAGAGGTTCATTAACAACCTATGATGTGCACGCAGATGAACAATCTTTTTTGCTGAAAGTGAAGGTGAGTTGAACCCCTTACAGCAGAGAATCAAAGACTAGCACCCTCAGTCTGGATTGCAACTCAATGTACAGAAAGTGAAAATGCTCACAGCCAGTTCAATAGCCAGCACAATAAAAGAAAGGGGAAAGGAAGTTGTCAGAGAGGTCATTATTCTTGATCCTCAATCAATGCTCAAAGAAACAGTTGCCAAGAAATATAAAGATGCATCACTTCTGGCAAAGTTTTGGCATCAGACATCTTTAAAATGTCAAAGAACAAAGATGTCAGTTTGAGGATTCAGCCATCTGACTCAAGTCAGGGTGCTTTCATTGCCTCCCATGATGTGAAAGCTTGACGGTGGAGAAGGAATAGGGCAGAGAATGGATGCATTTGAATTATGGCATTGATGGAGAATATTACAGGTACAATAAGCTGCCAGGAGAAAAAAGGGATCTTTCTTGAAGGAAGTGTGACCAGAATGCATTTTAGAAAGGAGAATGCCACCTCATGAACTTTGGGCTCTTATCAGGAGAGTCTAGTCCCTAGAAAAGGACACCGGGCTTGGTAAAGCAGGGAGTCAAGGAAAAAGAAGACCCTGGATGAGATGTCCTGACACAGTGCGGCAGCAACGAGCTCCAACAGAACCGCAGTTGGGAGGATGATGCAGAAGCGTGCCATTTCTGTTCCTCTGTACATAGCGTCTCGCTGAATCGGAGGTGACTTGATAGCCATGGATAGCGCTGTCAGGGAAGCTGATAGTCAGCAGTTCAAATCTACCAGTCACTTCTTAGGAGAAGGGTGAGGTGGTCTGCTCCTGTAAAGATGTACAGCCGCAGGAACCGCAAACAGGGCCACTATGAGTGAGAAACAGCTGGAGGGCAGTGGCCTAATAAAAGCAACAAGTGCAATTGCTACAACACACATTATACCTTTTTTTTTTTTGGTTTGACATAAGTCTATTGTTCAGTGAGTCCTTGCTTTTGAGCTTAGAGTCCTACACTCTACATCTCTTGCTGCCTCAGACAGCTCTTGTTTCAGAGACTTTGTTTCTGACTCTGGCTTCTCTGGATTCTGCTGGTCTGAGATATTGGATATTGTGTGGGAAAGTTGAACCCTCAGAACTGTGATACTCTGATGGGGAACATTTTATAATGCTTCTGGGCTTCAACTCACGGGACCCCTGTAAACACAACCCAAGTGCCCCTTTGGGTTTTCTAAGACTGTACATTTTAATGGAAGCAGACTGTCACATTGTTCTATCATGGTGCCACTGCTGGATTTGAACAGTGGGCCCTTCAGTCAGCAGCTTAGTGCTTAACCAGTGCACCACCAGGGGTCCTTTTCAGACGCATTGGTAAGTTCGTAAACAAATTCTTTTGAAGGGAAGGTTTGAATTGCTTATTGGCAGCAATTGTTTAAATAATTGACTTGAATGAGTTTAATTGGATATAAGAGAGTGTTTTGTTTCTTTGGATGATGTAATTACTGCCTGTATTGAGTTCCTGCAGGAATGATCTAAATACTGAATGGATCTGAATTGCATTGGCTGTAAAAAATGGTGCATTTGCTATCTGTGGATTGGCTTGCTTCTCCCTGCTGTTCTCAGTGTCTAGTTTCGCTGGACAGTTGTGTGGTCAACATCATTAAAGCCCCCAGTCTCCCTGTCACCCCCCTCTAGGAAGAGTCCACAAAATCCACATTAGCCATGTGTTAGTCTGGGTAGACTGGAGAAACAAATTAGTAAACAGACACATGTGTATAACAAAGAGGTTTTTATATATAAGAGCAATTGAAAATTGAGAAAATATTCCAGCCCAGTCCAGTCAAGGTCATAAGTCCGATATTAGCCCCAATGTCCGATACCAATTCATAAGTCCTCTTAGACTCATGAAGCGCATGCAATGGCACCAGAACATTCACAGGCCAGTGGGTGCAGAGTCTTGTGTATCTAGTGGTGGCAAAAGCCTCTCAGTGCTAGCAGGAGTCTCCCCATGGCTCCTCCAGTTTCCAAAGCTTAGGATCTATCAGGATGCTGCCACATGTCTTGTCACCTGCAATCTCTCCCAGGGAGTGAGCAGAGAGATAGTGTCTCCTGCTGCTAAGAAGGAATTACCACATTTCCCAGAATTCTCAGGAGAAGGCCATGCCCACACAGTTTTCATTGGCTATATCCAGATTGACAGGCTAGATTCCATCTCTACACTGTGAGTCCTCAAATTGACACAAGATTAGGTGACTGCCACAAGCCATCAAGAGAAATGAAGCCTTCCATGTGGAAAACACTATGATAAGTGTCACAAGTCACCCCAAAGGACAAGCATTTTATCATCTCATGTAGGATTAGTGCATATGTTGAGTTGTATTGGTAGTGATCAAGGCTAGGAAGGAAGTGGGAAAAGGGAAAATCCTTATTTGGGGGATAATGGATTTCTGCTAAAGGAGATGGAAAGACTCAGGAAGGGATGGTGGCTACATGTGTACAACGGGACAAACATACATAAAGCCATTGAGCAGTACATGTAACAATGTTGAAATGGTCAGGGCTTAGTTAGATATATTTTCCACACACAGGCAAAGGTGATGACAGTAAACATGAGCCTCCTGAGCACCTTAGGTACATTTGTCAGCACTGTGCCTCTCTCCTAAGAATTTGTGTGTGTGTGTGTGTGTGTGTTGCGTCGGTGAGTGGGTGTGGGATGGAGGAACCTATGGTACTTGGAGAATTAGGCCTTCCTTTGAGTCTATCAGCTTCAGGAATAGCTATAGCCTTATACTCTTCAATTCCTTCTCTCTGACTTACCAGGCCTTACTTTTCACTTCCAACCAATAAAGCTCGTGGAAATGCAACTAACCCACCGGTAACACACCCAGATGTGACAGTGCTTGTAGAGGGAGTTCCTAGATATCCCAAGAACCTAGAGTTGATGACAGCAGTGAAGTTGACTGCTACAGATTCAAGCTAACACCAACCCCATGTACCAGAAGACAAGGCCACACAATCCTCCAGAATCTACATCTTTGTTTCTGTGCTGTAGCATTTTATAATTTTATGACATTCGTCGTTTGCAAATCTCAAAACATGCTACAAGCAATAGCTGCCTTTGAGGGCTAGACAACTCTGAGATAGTTCTATAGTTAAATGACCCATAGCTTTATGCTTTTTACATATAGGAAAGTCAGAGTTCCAAAAGGTTAAGTTAATTGCTATCATCTTCTAGCAAGCCACACTATAAAAGTCAGAAATAGAATAGTTACCATGAATGGTTGCTGAACAATTTCTTCCTTTTTAAAGAAATGCAAGTGAAAGCATTTCATTTTACTGGTTTGATCATCTGCAGATAATAACTTTTAATGTATTATTAGAAATAAACCATTGAGAACATTTGTCTTCTTTATCCCAGCATGAAGCCCAGGGGGCTGATGATAGAACACTATGGGGTACAGTGGGCCCTTGGTGACCCCACTTCCATATCTGTGGATTTAACCAACTAAGATAAAGAGTATTGGGGTTGGCGGGGAGTGTTAGTCTGGGTGGACTAGAGAAACAAATGCAAAAACATGCATATGTATATAAGAGAGTTTTATATAAAGGTTAATTGTACATTGAGAAAATGTCCCAGCCCAGTCCAGTTCAAGGTTATCAGTCCAATATTAGCCCATATGTCTGATACCTGTCTATGAGGTCCTCTTCAGACTCATGAAACACATGCAATGATGCTGAATGTAGAAAGATCACAGGCCAATGAGTGCAAAGTCAGTGGGGGTAGAAGCATCTCATCACTGGCAGGGGTCTCCACGTGACTTCTCTAGGTCAAGGTGTCTGGCTGATCAGGGTAGGTCCATGTGGCTTCTCCTCACAGGAAGTGAGACTTGACAGCAAAAAGTCTTCAAACATATGTTATCAGTAGAAAATCTCCAAGGAAGCGAACCAAGAGAGACAGTGTTTCTGCCTCCAAAAAAGGAATTACCACAATACCCAGAATTCTCAGGAGAAGGTCGTGTCCACACAGAGGTCTCCTTGGCTATCTCCAGATTGATAGACTAGACTCCATCCCTACACTCTTAATCCTCAAATTGATACCAGATTAGGTAATGGCCACAGAAGGTGAGGGCAGTTAGGTGGTAAAAGTAGTCCCTCTAAGGATAAGAGAGAGGTAAACTGTGATTTGCCTGGCACTTATATTGTATCCAGTATTATCACTTTTTATAAGTCCTCATTGGCTCAATGGCAGTGAGTCTCAGTTTTGAGAGAGTAAAATATAAGGGAATGTAATCTAGATATAGCTTCTATGAAAACATTGCACATTTTATATAAGGTGCTTGAGCATCCAGGGAGTTGAGGCTCTGAAAGTGTCCCAGAACCAGTTCCCTGTGGATGCCAAGGAAAAGCTTTGTTGACTATTTGGTTTCTTGCCTGCCTTACTCACATGGAGTTTTAACATTTAGAAATTCTCTGAGAAGGAGTATATTACCTGGAGGTAGAGGGGAAAGATAAGTTCCTCCATTGTAGGATTTGTAGTCTTTTTTTGTGTGTGTCCTTACAGCTTTAGTAGCCTGGTGAAGCCCCCTCCTCAGAATATGGTTTTCAAATGCATAATAAAGGAGTCAAATCGGGGCTGAGCCCCAGTGGAATAGTGACTGTGCTTGGGACTGCGGCCCACTGGGATGGAGGTTCAATTCCGGCTCCCAGGAGCAAAGGCTGGGCCTCCTACTCCCACCACCAGAGGGCAGTGATGCCTAAAAAAAAAAAAAAGGAGTCAAAGCGGCTGAGCCCTGGTGGCATAGTGGTTGTGCGCGGGACTTGTGGCCCCCTGGGATGGAGGTTCAATTCCAGCTCCATGGAGCACAGGCTGGGTCTCCTACTCCCACCACCTGAGGGCAGTGATGCCTAATTAAAAAAAAAGGAGTCAAAGCAAGCACATTTGACAAACGTACAGTTAGGTAAACATATTTCTGACATTTGTGATCTAATACCACATATACTTCACATTTACATATTAAATAACAGGGTTTAGCAGGAATCTAAAAATCTCTTCAATGTAGTGATACATACAGTATTCCATTGTTGTTGCGTATTGTCAAATAACGTCCAATACAGAATTCCCCTATGCCACCCAATGTACAGCAGAATGAAATGCAGCTGAACAAACACTGGTCTTCTGAAAACATCTGCAACGGGAAATAGAAATCTCTGTGAAATCTGCACGTGACAAAGTCACAGGCACTGACCACACTACTGTGGTTTGCTGCCTGCATTTGTACTTCAGCACAATGCTGCATCTCCGTTAGATGTTAGTGGAAATAAATGACCTAATTTTCTTTTCCAATTCAAGTTCCTTAACCCTTTGGATTTTATCCAGAAGCCATCTGTGGATTCAAGCTTCAGAACTTCTCCTCTGCAGGTTTCCAAGTCGTTTTTCATCGCTTGCCTTTTTGAAATGGTGATCAAATTGGGGGCAACCCGGTGCGTTCCCTGGGAGAGACTTGTGTGCACTCAGCCGAGGATCACAATAACAATTTACAGGGTGGGTGAATTCTTATTGCGATTATAAAGTAACAAAGTTTTTCCACTGTCCACGCACCACCCTTTCTGAAAACACTTCCTTCATTTGTTCTCTTACATTTCATCACTAGCGATGCTCTTGTAGCCCCTCTGGAGATACACAAAACTAAACCAAGGCGCATTCACCTCCGTGGAGTCAATGCCAACTCAGAGCAACCCGTTGGGAAAGGGAGAACTACTCCTGCGAGTTTCCAAGATTTTAGCTCTTTACTGGAGTAAAGCCTCCCATCTTTTCCCTCCGAGTGTCCAGCAGTTTCAAAATGCTAACTTTGAAGTTAGCAGCCCAATATGTAACCACTACGCCACCATAGCTCCTCAGAGATATATTAAAACAAGCACACACACACACACACACACACACACACACAAAACTCACTACCATTGAGTCCAATGTCCACTCCCAGGACAGAGTAGAACTACCCTGTGGGTTCCCGAGGCCTTTACAGGAGAAGGAAGCCTGTGTGTCTTTCTCCCTGGAAGCTGGGGCGGCTGATGGTTTTGAACTGCTGACCTTGCAGATTGGAGCCCAAGGCTGCACCACGATGGCACCAGGACTCCCAGAGACGCGTAAGGGAAGTATGACTGGGGTTTGAGTCCACCCAGAAAATCCTCAGAAAAGAAGTTCTTGTGATGTACATCCAAGAAAGTAACATTGAATGCTATGCAGTAGAGTTCTACTCTGACACACATGGGGTTTTTATGACTTGGAATCAATTTGACAGTAATTGGTAGTGGTTGACTGGATGGCACATATAAGGGTAAGTAAAAAGTATTGCTACAAAGTTGTAGAAACTTCTATTAAACAAAAATATCAACAGCTATAGCTATATTCTTTTCAGGGTCTGATCTCCCTTGAAAAAATCTTTTAGGTCTCTACCTTTCTGAAGGCAGTGTTTCTAGCTCTCTCATCCGTCCATGACAAATTTTGCACTCTTCATTGCACACCGGGTGAAATGGCAATCTAGTGTCCTGGACGTGCTAATCATCATCCTTTTAGATGTCATTTACATGATGGGCTCAAAAAGAAATTGAGTGGGAACTCTCAGGGCTGTAGGGAGGATGGGTTAAGCTTTCTCAACCCAACTCTCATGGGGGGGGGGCTTTCTCCTCTTGGAGAATGAGCAGATGCACGATCATGATAGGAAAACAAAATATCCCCTCACGCCAACTCTCCTGGTCTTTTCCTCACCAAAATTCTTCAAATGTCCTTGTAACAAAGTCCCATGGCTGCTGCTGTTGGGTGTTATCAACTCACCTCCAACTTATAGTTTCCTGATGTCCAACCTCACGGAACACTGCCTGCTTTTGTGTCACCCTCACAGGCTATTCCTTACAAACACAAACAAACCCCAACCAAAACAGCCACTGCACCAAAAAGCTGCTGTCATTGAATCGGTTCTAACTAACAGTGACCAGATACTATAGAGCAGAACTCACCCTTTAGGTTCCCAAGGCACTCAATCTTTACCAGAGCATAGGGCTAGTGGGTTTGAACCACTGACCTTGTGGTGAGCAGACCAATGCTTAACCTACTAAGCCACCAAAGCTTCTAAAACACCATTTGCCATATCATGCTAAGCTGGCTTGAATTGGTTCTGTACATCCCCTTAGAAGCCACCCTTTGGATTGGACTTTTATTTGCATCTTCCCCCCAACCCCCGAACACTTTGATGAGAGTATGCCCAGTGCCTTCATGACGGATCTGTCTGTAGCCATCACAGACTGATAGACAGTTTGTTTGGAAGAAATCTGCGCATGCACGAACTGGAACTCCAGTAGAGCAATATCATTGGACTTTGCCTCACATACATTTAAACATGGTCAGCACTCACATGGCACAGTTTAACATAAAGGAATCTGATCTGCAGGGTGGACTTTCAGATTCCCAGTATTTTTCATTTTGGTTGATGCATCTCATAGGCATGGGTGCCGTATTTCTTGCTTCCTCACAAGGCAGTCTCAGATGCAGCCTTCATTTGGCAAATAAGGACTAGTTCTTTTTCGGTTTGCTTTTGGTTCTACCTATCTTGGCAGTAATATTTCCCTAGGGGGGCAAGCAAATACTCCTTCAAGTTGAACATCTCATTTGCAGGGCTGTCATTTGAGATGATAGCCATTTGTAGTTGGTAGAGGAACAATTTCATTCATAGGAGTGAACAGATGGGTTAATAAAACTGTCGGAAGTTGAAACCTGGTTCACAGGCTATTTCAAGGGGATCCATCATAGTGTCATGATGCTGAATGTGCAGCCACCAACAGTCTATTAGATTATAAGCACCTGGAAAGCCAGGGTTAAATCTAATCTAGCTCAGGCTCATAGCAACACAGCTGAGAGTGGAGGGATGTGCTTTCCATGGAGGTTTTCCCAGGTAAAGCAATCTCGTGTCTGCACCTGTCACGCAGCCCTCGTGTCATCTCGATGACATGTTTTAACCTAGGCCAATAATCAATCCATCTCCCAAAAGAAGAGCTCAATAATGTTTTCTGCTGTTTTATTCCAAAAACGTGTCTTTCTTATTTGCAGACTGTAGCTAGCAAATCACTTTGCCAACCTCCAAAGCATGGCGATGGCTGACGGGCAGCCCCCCTTGTTAAAGAATCAACATGGGGAGCTTAATTTTAAAAATAGTTTAAAATTATGTTCTCTAGCTCTCGCCTGGGTTTTGCTCTCTGTTTTGTTTTGCACTTCCCTGCAGGAGGCACAGACATGCATTTTGAAACCCAAAGGGGGGTGGGGTGGGGGAGAAGGGGAAGTCCTGCAGTGCACCCCCCTGCCAGGCCTTTTGGTCAAGAGTCTATGTTCTGTGCGCGGCTTGCAACCTCCATGCACAGAACGGTGCTCAATGGCAACGGATGCTTGGTAGATGGCAGCAGCTTTCGGGGCGGAAAATGTGTTTGATATGTGGTGTGGATAGGCACTTTTTAAAACAGACCTACTGAGTACACCTCTGGGAGTGGAGCTCTGTCTTTATTTTGCTTTATAACATCTCCAGTAGATTCTAATATACAGCAAGGGTTACGAATCACGGGTAAAATAGAGATGCTTATCAGTCCATGAACTCAAATGGGCAAGAAGGAAAATGGAACTGTACAGTTATTAGCTTTATTCTTTCTTATGACTTACTCTGTAGTTCAAGGGCCTCGCACAGTGCAGAGTCTGATTGGAAGGCCATTGGAGTTTCTACTCTTGTTGTCCACTCTGGGATGCTCACCAGCTGTTATCATTTCCTTTGGGTCCAGAAGGCTGCTGGGCTTAGAATACTAGTATCTTTCATGGCATGCACCCTATGGATTCCAGGGATAAATGGACAGCACACAGCTCAGTAATCACCCCCACACAGCATTCCAGTGCAAAATGAAAGAATATACCTATATCTCAATGCAAAATAAATCCATGTCCCATACCATTTCCATATGTAAGGTAAAGACAGGATCAGCATACCTCACTCCCCTTTCCCCACCTCCCCACCCCCCACCCCCAGCTTCTCCTCGTAGACTATGCTTCTCTTTCCAAGCTAGGGAAGTCTCACTTGGTTTGGGAAAAATCCCCTTTCCTTCATGTCTCTCACTTGCATATTGAATTTGCTTACGGGGAACCTTCTTTCAAATCTTCCTGCATATAAGATGTAGACTTTCAAAAGCAGATCATACGAAGAAACGTACTTTGCAGAAACGTTTGGCTCTTCTTCATCATGCTTTTCTGGTTTGTCGATGAGCACAGACTGCACTGCCAACTCGACTTTAGGATCTATGCAGAATCTGTTTGGGTTTTGTTTCCTCTTATCACCCTGGATCCAGTCACCAGCATTTTCCTATGGATTATTTCAGCAGCCTCCCGTTGGTTGGGGGTGGGCATTGTTGATATTCACCAACCAGCATCGTCTTTTTTGCTTTCGCTCAGACACCCACTTCTATTTAGGTGGTCCTCCATGACTGCTTCTCCTCAGTGTCATGAAAGCTGATGATACTGATCTCGCACAGCTGAGGGAGGGGGTGCATCTCTCTTTACGTGTGCTCCTGCTGAATGAAGATAAAGCTGAGGACCTGTGAAAGATCAGGACCACAGAATGGAAGGAGCCTGGCGCTTTGAATGGCTATACAGATCAATATGTTCGTACTTCTCTGCACAGAACTTTGCATGTGCAAAAACCAACGTTCTTTCTTTGCTTTTGTTGTTCTGAGGCACCTGTGAGTCAGTTCCAACTCACAGCGACCCGACGTAGACATCAGAATGAGACACTCCTTGGTCCTCTCCTATTCTCATGCTTGCATCGCAATGTTGACCTATTGCTGCTGTCAATCCAGCTCTTTGAGGACCTTCCTCTTGGTCGCAGTCCCTCTGCTTTAGCAAATGTGATGTTCTTCTCCATGGACTGGTCTCTCCTAACATGTTCAAAGTATGTGAGATGACATCTTGCTATCCTTGCCTCTCAGGTGTAATCTGGCCATACTTCTTCTAAAGTAGATCAATTTTTCCTTTTCACAGTCTATGATACTTTTAGTATTCTTCTCCAGCACCACGAATCAAACGCATCGGTTCTTCTTTGATCTTCTTTATTCAATATCTGCCTTTTACCTGCAATGGAAAATATCATGGCTTGAGTCAATTGCATCTTAGTCCTCAAAGTAACATTCTTGCTTTATGATACTCTTAAGAGGTTTTGTGCAGCAGATTTACCTAACACAACTCATCTTTTGCTCTCTTGACTGCTACTTTTATAGGCATTAATTGTGGATCCAGACAAGACAAAGCTTCAATGGTTTCTCCCTTTATTATTGTATTATTGGTCAAGTTGTGAGGATTTTTGTCTTCTTTATAGTCATATCCAAGGCTGGAATCCTTGACCTCCATCAGCAAGTGCTTCAAATCCTCTTCCCTTGCAGCTAACAGATTGTGTCATCTACATGTTGCATATTGAAGGTTGTTAATAAACCTTTCTTCAATCCCAATGGCACACTTTTTTCATATAAACCAGTTTCTCTGATTGTTTGCATAGCATAATGATTGAATAAGTATGGTGAGAGCATAAAATCTTGTCACATACCTTTTCTGATTTTTTTTTTAGAACTCAGCAAAATAATATTCTGGTTTATTGTCGGACAACATTGTTTCACACATATGTCAAACAGGCCAAAATAATAATAATAAAAAATAAGAATAAACAGCAACTTCATAGACCAAACAACAAAAGGAAAAAGGAAGAAGAAAACCTTTATCTTTGGCCTTTTTAACCATCTCAGACAAGCCAACTCTCTATCTAGTTACTGGAATGCTCTTTTTCTGTTGTTTTTGCTTATTTTTACAAGATTTTTTTTCTCCTTTGAGATTGTAATGAACATGGTCACACCACAAATAGAGTCAGACATAGGACAGAGAACACTCCAAAGTCTGGTTTGATCATGTGAGATCATTCAAAAGGGCTAACCCCTAACAATATGTATCAAAATATAAAATGTAAATAAAAAATACCAACAAATTTTCCTTCTTAGAGTACTTTTAAGAAAAAAAAGCAGGACCTGGGACATTTGCGTTCTTTTTTGCCCCCTCTGCTGCAGACTCACGGTGGGGTTTGGGTGGGTGGTGGTGAGTGCGTCGAAGGCGACCACGTTTAGATTCTGAGACGGGAAGTGGAGGGTGAATAGGTCATGGTGGCCTTTGTGTTTTTGTTCTGTTGTTTTAAGTTGAACTTTTCCTTTTGCTGCCTGGTCATCCTCATCAGTCTTCTTTTTCTTGAAGTCCACATCGTCATCTGCACCATCTTCAGCTGCCCACTCAGCAACATTGCACTTGTATGTGATATTAATCAACATGCTTGACAATTACCATATTCTGTGGGGTCACCTTTCTTTGAAATGGCTGTACATATGAATAGATTCCTATAGCTGCCTCAGCTTCCTCGTCCTCATCTTCTTCACCATCACCTTCCTCCTCCTCTTCTGATCCTTCTTCTTCTTTGTCTTATAATCTACTTAATCGGCAGCCTCCTGGTCCCCATTTTCCTCATTAGTGTTCCTGTTAGCGGGGGCATCTCTTCCATTCTCTGCCTCCCCCACAGCCTCCTTCTCATTTAAGTCTGTGGTGGTGATCTCGGAGCTGGTGTCCATGGCCACCTCTGGCAATACAGAAAGTGGGAGTGCTAAGACTCTGGCGAGCAGAACCTGGGAACAATGCAAAGATGGCTTTTTAGAGAGGCCAGTGGGGACCTTTTCCAATTAAAAAACATACAGTATTCCCTTGTTGCATTTGCACAACTGCCTCTTGACCCATTTTTCAGTTCTGCATGAGCACAATCAAGAGTGATCCATAGTTTGTTACAATCCTCACAGTGGGATGACTTGAAATGATCTATAAAACACAAGTAGATATCTTTTTTTCTCAATGATTTTATTGGGGGTTCATCCAGTACTTATAACATTCAATACATCATTTGTAGCAAGCACATTTGCACATATGTTGCCATATTTATTTCCAAATATTTTCTACTCAAGCCCTTGGTATAAGCTCCTCTCTCCCCCTCCCTTTTTTATGAATCATTTTATTGGGGACTCATACAAGTCCCCTCACAATCCATATATACATCAATTGTATGCAGGCCACATTTGCACACTTGTTGCCATCATCACTCTCAAAACATCCTCCCTCCACTTAGGCCCCCAGTACCAGCTCCCCATATTTCCCTTCCCTCCTCCACCCCTTCCCCATGAACCCTTAATAATTTACAAATTTTTATTACTTTTTCATATCATACACTGTCCAATATCTCCCTTCTCTTACTTCCCTGTTTTCTGTACCCCAAAGAGGAGGTTATATGTAGATCCCTGATATCAGTTCCCCCTTTTTATTCCACCATTTCTCCACCCTCCCAGCATCACCACTCCCAACATTAGTCCTGAGGGAACATCTATCCTAAATTCCCCATGTTTCCAACTTCAGTGTACATCTGCTGATCTAGCAGATTTGTCAGGTAGAATTGGGATCATGATAGTGGGTGGGAGGAACATTTGAGAACTAGAAGAAAGTTACATATCTCATTGTTACTGTACTTTAAGTGGCTCATCTCTTCCCTGCAACCCCTCTATAAGAGGATGTCGCTTCACTTATTGATGGGCTCTGGGTCCCCAGACTGTACTCCCCCTCATTTATGATGATATGATTTTAGTTCTTTGATGCCTGATACTGGATTCCTTCAACATATCATGGTCACACAAGCTGGTGTGCTTCTCCCATGTGGACTTTGTTGCTTCTGAGCTGGATGACTGCTTTTTTAGTCAAGCCGTTAAGATCCCAGACACTGTATCTTTTGATATCTGGACACCATCAACTTTCTTCACTGTATTTGCTTATGCACACATTTGTTGTCAGTGATCATATCAGGAAAGTGAACATGCAATGTTATGGTGTTTAGTTCTTGAAGCCTGATAACTGATTGCTTTGACACCTCATGGTCCCACTAGCTGGTGTGCTTCTTCCATGTGGGCTTTGTTGCTTCTGAGCTAGATGTCTGCTTGTTTACTTTCAAGCCTTTAAGACCCCAGACGCTACTTCTTTTGATAGCCTGACACCATCAGCTTTCTTCACCACCTTTGCTTATGCACGCATTTGTCTTCAGTGATCGTGTCAGGAAGGTGAGCATCATGGAATGCAAATTTAATAGGACAAAATGTTCTTGCACTGAGGAAGTACTTGAGTGAACGTCCAAAGCCCATCTGCTGTCCTACTATTAACCCTATAAATATATACAGACTGATCTATTTCCCCATCATCATATATAAATATATGCACCTTTGTACATGCATTATTTCTTTCTGTATCTCTGGTCGCTCTTTCTCTTGCTAACTTCCCTGATGTTCCCAAAATATACAAGTCACAGTCCCTCTTCTGAGTCTTAGTACTTACTAGTCTATGTGCTTAGAATCCTTAGAGGGTTGCAAGTTTTAGTGTCCTCCTTCCTAGTAATGTCTTAACCTGGTCACTGTATTCACTACTAATCATTCCCCATCTTTCTCTCCTATTCTTTTTTTTTAATAGTCCTGTCACTATCTGATTCGATGTGATACTTATTTATCTTCTTTATTTTCTGTTCTGAAAAGCTATTCTTATTCTGAGCAACTGATCCATTTTTATCTAATAAAGAATGGAAAACATGTAGCTGATCATATCTCTCCTTTTTCATTAGCTCTAATAAAAGCAGCAAAATTTGTGCAAAATCTAATTAAAGAATATACTTCTGTGTGCTAACTCCTTCTGCCTTCATTTTATTATTTGAACCTGATTGCCTTTCATTCTATTTTAAATATTTAAAACATATGTTGCTGTCTTATATCTTCATTTGTTTTAAGTTATATTCGAAGTGAAGCAAGGCCTCAATAATAAAACATTCATCTTTATATTATCTAATTCTAGCAAAATATGTGCACATAGGCACAATCATTTAATAAATGTAATAAAAAGGGGCATATGCACAATCTCTTTATTTTGGAGCTTTAGACTTTATTTAGTGTAACAGGATCTTTTCACTTAACCATCGTTTTAAATAAAGCCTAGTTAGTCTGATCTGTAGTCTGAAGAGAACCCTCATCCAGTTAGCTGTTGCACATTACCTACAAGGTCAGTAGTTTGAAACCACCCGTCACTCCACAGGATAAAGAGAAGGTTTTCCACCCCACTAAAGAGTTCCAATCCTGGAGACCCACAGAGGCAGTTTGATCACCTTCTATAGGGTTGATACAAGGCAGAATTGACTTGATGGAAGTGCTTTTTGATTTTTTTGTTTGGTTTTGGTCCTGTGGGGTCACGGAGAAAGGAAAGTGCCAAGAATAAAACAAGTTCGCTCTGGTGGAAAGCCGTCCTTGTTGGGTCTAGATGGAATTTCTTGACACGGGCTCCACTCTCCCCTTGGCCCTTCACCTCCTTTTGACACCCAACATGGTCTAAAGAGAACGATCCCTGAGGGGAGGGCTTGGCGCCCCTCCGGACTCCGAGGGCAAGTGAACAATGGACAACTCCTCTTTCTCTGTGTGCCCTGAAACAGAACCAAGTCGGACGGACTCAGGCGTCCTCAAGGTTGGAGTCACCTTTACCTAGAGAGCTTTTAAAAATCGCAGAGGACCCCCAATCCTGGAAATTCCAATTTTATCTGTTTGGTATGCGCCCCAGGCACGGGTCGACAGTCTGCGTGGTCTCGAGGTGGCTGTCAAATGCGGCTAGCAAAAGAGGCCATTGTCCCTATCGAGTCTCTTCCGGCTCCCGCATCCTGTGAAAGGGTGAGTCATTTACGTCGTCCTTCGTGGGTTTAGTCTACTCTGCAGAGGAGTCCCTGGTGGTACAAATAGTTACCCTGTCCCACTGGTACCTAAAGGTCGGAGGTTTGAGTCCCGGCAGATGCAGATGCTGCGAGGAAAGAAAAGCCCCACGATCTGCCGTGGACAAGTCAGCCGTTGGAAACCCCCGCGGGCACAGTTCCACCGCCATACACAGGAGGTCGCTGTGAATCGGAAGCCGCTCAATGGCAGTCCCTGTCTTTAACCCTAGAAAAAGTCCTAAAACGAACCTCGGGGAGATTTTATGACGTGTGACCACTAGATGGCGCAGGTAATTTTTGGGATGGAGGAGAGCCTGGGTTTGGGGGATTGCTGCTCTCCCTGCGCAATATGCTTGAGACACGTCGCATGGAAAGCTTTGTGGGGCCGTGACACTTCAGTTCCCGATCTTGAGCTGGAGGCCCAGAAGGTGCAGCTGTTTTGCTTGACAAGTTGATAGAGACTCATTAAATAAACGTTCCATCGTCTGAAGGGAGCCCGAGAGTGAGTCCCTGCATAAATATTAGCTCACATCTTTCTTCTTATAATTTCTAGCAGGTGCGTGCTTCTCCCCGCTTCTCCGTATCGTTCTCTTCTTCTCTGCCAGTGGCCTCTCTTTTCTTATGCCCCATCCTTCTCTTGGTTTCTGCCTTCGTGTCTCTTATTTATACTCGGGCTGTAAGGAAGCAATGGTTGGGTTCCATTTTATTTCTCTCCCTTTGTGGATGACAAAAAGCAAAAACAAAAAATCCCCCCAAAACCCCAACAATTTCAGAACTCCCCAGACGATGACAGCTGAATGTTCTTAGAAGGCTGGACGTATTCAGGTTACAATGGGGGGCATTCTTATTCCAGGGACTTCTTCAGCACTGGGGGGCTTGTTCACAGCTGCAACAGCCCCTGCCAAATCTAGGCAGAAAGGATGAATTTTATGCCCTCTCCAGGAAAAGCAGTCAAAAAACCCTTTTTACAGCACAGTTCGAATGAGGGTGAAAGCGGTGGGTACACACATAAATAAGGGTTTTGCACAATAATAGGGTGTGCTTCTTCGCTGCTTTTCATGGGAAGACCTCATCATGCGCTAGCTTGTTCAATCCCTAAAGCTGCCTCTTCCCCTTGACTGTCAAATAGGAAGATGTGTTGTGATTTCTTTTATTATTATATTTTTTTCCTCAGCGATTGCATTCCTTCCCTGGCTCTGTCCCAGCCCAGCTGCTTGTTGTTCAGGGAACTGCTACAGTCTTGGTGCCAGGAGAGACCACTGCGCTCTCTTCTTCCCTGAGTGACACGTGCTGGTGGGTCACTGCCTGGAACAAGGGAGCAGAGGCTGCTGTGTGTCCATCCGTGAAGGGACCTTGTTTCCCCTCTCTGCTTTCCATCTGGCAGCATCAGGTTCCAATCGTCATTAAAAAACAAAGCAAACCAGCCAGCTATACTGAAACACCAAAACACCCCCCCCCCCCCCCACACAGAAACACACACACACACACACACACACACACACACACACACACACACACACGTCTTTTCCCGGGACAATCAGCTAACCTGTCTTGTATGCATTTGGATGTTCCTTACTCTGGTAAACACTTGGCACCGGAGATGCCTTTGAATCGTCTCCTCCATGTTTTGAACGCCAGCCTACTCCTCTCCTCATTTCACAAACGAAGAAATGGAGAAAAGGCAGGATGGATTGCTCCAGGACGCACAGTTGATGAAGCCATCGGAATCCCCTTCAGAAGAGCAGGCAATAGGCAACAGGACTCACCAGTCACCATCTCTTAAACTTACGTCCCGATTTGAAAGGACTCGATCCTGGAGTTGTAGATGAACCAAAGGATAGGTTCCTTTGCTCAATTGTGATGGGAAAAGGGAAAATTCCCTCTTAATGTGAGTTAAAGAGACACTGATCGCACGCTGCAGACCTGGTGCACTCTGTGGCACTCCCTTTTTATGGGTGGGACGCCAGCCAGGTGGGGTTTGCCTGTGGGCCGCCATTGATCTGATGCTGACTCCTGACCTATATATGCAGAAAAGGATGACTTCATATGATATTCTTTTCTTAGCTTGGAAAAATAGCTTCA
>PVJH01013092.1:0-61743 GCA_004026705.1 Nesogale talazaci | reverse complement strand
TAATGAAGAAGGAACAGACCCTAGAAAAGACATCATACTTGTTCAAGTAGAGGTCAAGTGAAAAAAAGGGGGGGGGATAGTAATGAAAAGAATTGACACAGTGGGAGTAACAAAAACTAAAACACAATGACAGTGAGGATCATGTGGAACCAGGTAATGTCCACTATAAATAGGAACCAACCTCCCCCCCCCAAAAAAATAAGCACCAACTCAAGACACCTAAAAATTTCAACAACATTCTAAATTGCTTATGATTTACCTTATGATATCCATTTGCTTTAGTCTATTAAATTTATTATCTTAGAAATGTACAGAACCTTTTATTTTTATCATTTTTTTAGGCGCTCTTACAAATGTTATGGAATCCATAATTCAATTAGTTCAAGCATATTTGCACAACTGTTGCCACCATCATTTTCAAAACATTTTCTTTCTTCTTGAGCTCTTTGATATCAGCTTCCCTTTATCCCCTCTCCCCACCCTACCATCCCATAAACCCTTAATATAGTATATATATTATTTATTGGTAGTATTGTCTTATCTTACACTATACAATGTATCCATTTACCTACCATTCTCTGTTCATTGTCCTCAAGTGGGGTAATACAGTCATCATTGTTCAGTTCCCCCTTCCCCCAGTCCCCCGTTCCTGTACCCTCAGGGAATCATTACAGCTGCTACTGTTTCTGAGTTTTATCTCTCTGATTTCATATATCAAACTCTTAACTATGCATTGGACATACACAGGTCTAACAAGATTAGAGAGAGGAAACTAAGGCCATAAGAGTGAGGAGAGGAAATATTAAAGAACTACGAGGTCACTATGTGTTTCATCAGTTCTGTTTTGCACACTGTCTATATCATCCCTTCCATGTGGCCCTTCTGTGAAGGATTGTACAATTACATTGCAGGTAGATTTGGGGTCTCCACTTTACCTTCAGTTCCTTCAATTCAATTTGGTTGCTTGTTTTTGAACTTCTGGTACTTAGTCCCTTCAATATCTCAAAATTACACAGGCTGGTGTGCTTCTTCCATGTGGGCTTTATTGTGTTCCTGCTAGATGACAACTTGTTTAACTTCAAGGTTTGAAGACCCCAGATGAGCACCATCAGCTTTTTCTTTCTTTCTTTCTTTCTTTTTTTTTTTTGCCGCACTTGCGCATGCATCCGTTTTGTGTTCAGCAATCATACCAGGAAGGAGCATATCATACAATGCCACATTATCAGAACAAACTATTCTTCTATGGAGGTAAGATGTAAGCAGAGGCCCAAAGTCCATCTGCTTCTGTATTGTGTGTGTGCGTATATATGTGTGTGTGTGTATACATATATATACACACACACACACACACACTGTTATAGGTAAGCCTATGGTGCCAACATGGCCAAAGACGATAGGTAGGTCTGTTGTGACAACATGGCCAATGAACACACATGATCAATTGAAGGGAGGAGATAGAAAAAAGACTTGGTGAGCCCGCCCTTGCTCTCCTGCTTTCAGATCTTCAGACCAGGCAGCTGCCTTGACCTCCAAGAAGCACTACCCGTGTGACACCTAATTGTGGACTGTGTAGCTGTGAGTTGAGGTTCCTTCAAGCCCTGCTTTGCCACGCTCCTGGGATATACATCTCTTGAGCTGGGGACTGTCGGATTCTGTCATCTGGCTGACTGTTGGTGACCTGCTCTGCTGTTTGCTGCTTGTGACCAGATAGCCTGGATTGCTCTACAGAGGACTACTCAGCGGCCCTCAAGACTTGAAGGACTGCCAGTCTTCTAGCTGTCTCATGCAAGTGAGTTGCACCGAGCAATTTGTACTGTTTTATAGATAGTTAACTCTTTCTTTCTTATCTTATATATCCTTCTCTCTATATAAATATATAAAGAGAATTACTAGTGTCCTGGTTTTATTTCTCTAAGAACCCTGCCCGACACACACACAATTGTGTGTATATGTATATATGTACATATATACACACAAACACATATATCTTTATATATTACATATAAACATATCTATATTTGTGCCTATATATAAAATTTAACATCCTAATTCTTTCCTCTATTTCTTTACTCTTGCCCTATTATCATGTTTACCCATCATTTTCCTCTCAGTGACTCTTCTTGGATGTATTTAGATCAATCAATCACAACCAGGAATGCTACACCATTCTCACTGTCAGCTTTAGACCCCTCGCTCTTCCCCTGTTGCTGTTCTTATTGACTCACTGCTTCCCTCTCCCTACCTCCTCCTTTTCCACGCTCAGACCCTCAAACCGTGGATCCCATTGATGTCTCCTGTGGATTGTTTAGATTTTTAAAAGCAAAAAAGTGGAAGACAAGAGAGAGAGAGAATCATATAAGTAGCTCCAAGTCTAACTACTGACCAGATCCAGAGTGGATGAGAGCCTCTCTGTTAAATAGCAAGCTGATCCTGCTTTAATCCATCAGTCCAGTCCCCTTTTCTTTCAGGGATCCATATCTCAGGACCCACATACCCTTTAGTCCTCACCATGTGTGACCTAGGGGCATGCCTTACACAAGACCCCATTGCTCTTTTACAGTAAAGGATAGAGTAATCTAGCACCCTTCCCATACCTCACAACACCTTTATTCTTCCAGCATGGACCTCTTGTGAATATCACCAAACCACTTCAGATGGGGGGCCAGCCGCTGCCCCATGAGTCAGAGGTCTACTTTCAGGATTCCTCAGGGACTCTGTGGCTTTGTTCTCGTTGCTATCTGTTGTATTCCTCTTTTGGTTTGTCTCCATAGGAGAGGGGCACACCAGCCACCCTTCCTGGACTATAAGTGCTGTCCTTTGCAGGTGTGTCATCCAGGGAGGGGATCATTTGCCTCAATTTGGGGCTAGCCCTGCAGTCCTCTCTGTGAATGAACTTCTCTGTGCAGGAGCGCCACCCTCCAGGATTGGAGCACCAGAAAGAGGTCAGCTCTCTCTCTCCTGTGGAGACATAAATAATACCTTCCCCATGAGTGGATCAGTACCCTGAGCCCCCATTACCATATTTTTTCTTCCCTCCTCCTCCACCTGTAGACCTTAAGACATGAAAGAGGTGGAAAAGATGTTTTTCTGTACCAGTGCTATCTGCATCTTTTTACATTTCTTCTTTGTATTTTTTTAAATGCTATATGCATCCTTGGACTTGGCCTGACCCCTATCAGGGTACCTGATCCTCAGCCTGGGAATTACATGTTATGTGCATTTTGTTCTATGGTCATTCAGTTGTTTGCATTTAATTCAGTGGACTTATGCTGTATTTCACCTTTTGTGCTTTGCTAACTTCAATTAGCATAATATTCTTCAACTCTTTCTGTGACACATAAGCTTTATGTGTTTTCACTAATTTTTTAGGTCTGTATAATACTCCATTATGTGGACATATCATAGTTTTTTAATACACTTGTGTATTGATGAAAATTTAGACTGTATCTACTTCTTTGCGATCGTGAACTGTGCTGCGATGATCATTAGAGTGAAGATATCTGGTAATGGTCTGTTTCTTACTTCTTCTGGATATAGGCCCAGTAGAGGGATTATGGGGTTACAAAGTGACTCAATTTCCATCTGTTTTAGGTATAACTAATCTCTTTCCACATTGGCTGTATTTTTCTACAAGACCACCCGCAGTGGATGAGAGTTCCCATCTCACCACACCCCTCCAACATTTGTGGCTTTCTGATTTTTTAAAAATGTTTTTATTGGGGGCTCTTACAGCTCATATAACATTCAATACATCATTTATATCAAGCATATTTGTACACATGTTGCCATATTCATTTCCAAATATTTTCTACTTGAGCCCTTGGTATAAACTCCTCTTTCCCCCTCCTTTCTCTCTTTCTGATTTTTTGAATTGGGCTATCATTAAGGGTGTTAGGTGGTTTCTCATAGTTGTTTTAGTCTGCATTTCCTAATTGTTAATGATCTGAAACTTTTTCTCATATGTTTGTTGACTATTTAGGATTCTTCCCTTGTGAGTCTTATGTTCAGGTTCTTGTCCACCTCCACAGTAGGCAATTTGTTTTTCTCTTATAGTAGGATTTCAGAGTTTTATAGATTTCAGCAATAAGTCCTTTGTCTGATATGTAATTGCTAAATGTATTTTCCCAGTCTGTGGGCTCTTATTACTCTCTTAATGAAGTTTTTCATTGTATACAGGTGCTTTATGTTAGTATGTCTCACTTGTCTGTTTTAACTTTCACTGTGTGAGTATCCTTTCATATTTCTGGTAGCCCATGGAGTCTCTGCACCAAGGCTGTTTGTCCTAATTCTCTCGTTGATGATACTAATACTTTGGGGTGTTACCTCCAGAGCTGTGATTCACCTCGAAACTGTTCTTGTGTATGGAGGGAGGTAGAGGTTTTACATAATTTTCCTGCAGATAGATATTCAGGTTTTCCAGCACCATTTCTTAAAGAGAGTATCCATTTCCCATTGGGTCCTTGTCGAAGATCAATTGTCTGTATGCTGTTGATTTTATTTCTGGATTTTCTACTCCTTTTCATTGGTCTGTGTATCTGTCATTATATCACTGTCAATCGGGAAATTGGTCTGTAGTTCTCAATTCTTGTGGGATCTTTGCTCTATTTTTGTCTTCAGTGTTCTACTAGCTTCATAGAATGAGTTTGGGAGTTTGCTGTGCTAGTCTATGCTCTGGAAGAGCTTGTATAAAATTGGTGTCATTTTTTTCCTGAATGCTTGGTAGAATTCCCCTGTGAAGCTATCTGAGCCAGGAATATTTTAAGTGATTAGTTCTTTGAGAACTTTATCTATGTCTTCTTTTGCTGTGGTTCTGATGAGGTTCCTGACATCTACATGGGATAATCTGGTGAGAGATTACTTTTCCAATATTTTCCCTTGCCTTTCAAGTTGTTGTATTCATTGGAGTACAGACCTTTATAGTACTATGTAATTGAGCTTTTACTTTCATTAGAGTCCATTGTAATTTCATCTGTTTGATCCCTCATCCTGGATATTGATGTCTTTGTCTCCCTACCCTCAGGAAGAGTTTGTCTATTCTGTTAATCTTTTAGAAGAATTAGCTTTTTCCTCTGTTGATTTCTTTTGAAATTATTTCTTGTTTTTCCATTCATTTATCTCCACCCTGATTTTTATTATTTCTTTTTTTTTTTTTTGCTATTAGAGGGATTATTCCATTGACTCTGTTCTAATTGGTGGAGGTTTTGTTATAGAGTATTGACTATAATTCTATCTTTCTTCTGATGTGTGCATTTATCACTATCAAACATCCTCTGCTAAGTGCTTTAGCTGTATCCCATAGGTTTGGGTATATTGTGGTCTCATTCTCACTAATTTCTAAAAATTTCCTAATTTCCTCTCTAATTTGGGCTGTATCAGCTCATTTTGAAGTAGAAAGTTGTTCATTCTCCAAGGGTTTGTCCTTGCTGCTTTTTGTTTCATCTTCCTTTTAATTGATTTCCAGCTTTATGACATAGTGACGAGAGAAGGAAGTCTGGGTATGTCTATAAGTTTGAACTTAGAAGTTTGACTTATGCTACAGCATGTGATCTATTTTTGAATACATGCCATGTGTACTTGAAAAGAATCTCAATTTTTTTGCATTTGAATAGAGAGCTCTAAATGTGTCTACCTAGTTAAGTTGCTTGATTGTAGAGTTTAGTTCTGTAGACTCCCTGTGGAACTTCTTTCCCATTGATGTATTTTTCTCAGAAAGGTTGTATTAGATTCACCAACTATGATTGTTAAACTTATTATTTCAGATTTTGAAATAATATGATTGACAAATTTTGTGTCTCTGAGTGTATACACACACATATATGAATATTATGCTTACTGACTCTTGATCCACTGATCCCTTAAGCATTCCCATTCTTATCTCTTGTTATGATTTTCACCTTGAAGATCAATTTTGTCAGAGATTTACAATGCTTGGTATAATTTTTGCCAGCCTTCAATTCTCAACCCATTGTGAGCTTCAGATGCCTCTCTTGCAGTCAAGAGATTGGTGGGTTACATTTTCTAATCCAGTCTGCTAGCCTTTGTCTTTTAATGAGTGAATTTAGACCATTGATATTTAGAGTTATTACACCCATCTGTGGATTCTTTGTCATCTTGCACCTTTTGCATTAGGTATTTTCCTCTTTCCTATCTTATAGAGTGTTCTCCCTCTCAACATGTAGGTGGGGGAGATATAGTCTTGTCTTCTTTTCACTGTTGAGCCAATGTTCAATTGAGGGATGCTTTCAGTGTGTTGATTTCTGGATGGCTTTGCAATATGTGGTGGTTTCATATTTGTACAAAGTAAATTGGGAAGGAATGTTTTTTGTAGTTCTGGATTTCTTCTGGCCTATTCTCTGAGTTTTTCCTTATTGGGAATTTATACCTCTATGTCTATTTTGGGGGGATAGTTTGACAGGACAGAACATTCATGGGTTGCTGTTGTTCTCTTTCAAATTTGGTAAGATGCTACTCTACTCTCTCCTCTTACTGTGTAGGTGCTGATAAGCCTGAGTAAATGCTTATCTGAGTACCCTTATAAGTGATTACTTTTTTTTCTCTCGCTGCTCTTATGATTTCCTCCTTTCCTCGATGTTGGTTAATTTGATTACTATATGTCTTAGTGAATTCTTTTTGATGTTCAGTGAAATTGGTGTACTCTCTGATTCCTGAGCAGTTACTGATTCTCATCCATTACATTGAGGAAGTTTTCCTCCAGAAATTTCCTTGCTATTTTTGCTATTGATTCCTTTGTTGTGTCTTGTTTTGGTATTGAAAGTTGTTTCTTCTCACAGCATCAATCACTCATTGTTCTCAAGTTTTCTTCAGCTTCTTTGATGATCTTGTTTGATTGCGTTCCCCCTTTGTTGGATTCTACTTGGCCATCTTTGAGCTCGCTGATATACTCCTCCACTTCTTCTAGTCTATTGGTGAGGTCTCTGACCTCATTTTTTTATCTTATTGCCGCATTTCTTAACTCTTATGTTTCTCTTTGATATGTGACCTCTGTCTTGTCTATTGTTTCATTCTTCCTATGTATTCACACCCTCATATCCTATATGATTCTAAGCAGAATTCAGAAAATTTCCTTCTCTAGCAGATCAATGTTTGCTTCTTCTTTGAACGCTTTTAGTTTCAGATCATCCTCCAATATTGTATTTTGTTTCTCTTTCTTTCTACAGTTGCTAATATGAATGTTGTTTTCATGTCATTTTGGTGGAGTTTGGTGCCATTATCCCAGGCATCAAGGAGCCCCGATTTTTCTCTCTGCGAGGCTGTTTGGAGGGTTCATTGGGCGCATCTTGCGCTGGTCATGTATTCTTGATGTCAATTTCATGATTGAGATGTAGGGGTGGAGTCTAGCCTGTAAATCTGGACATAACCAATGAGTAGCTGATGAGGCCTCTGTGTGGGCATGGCTTTCTTCTGAGGATTTTGGGGAGTCTCAGGGTATTTCTTAATTGGAGAAGAGAGACTTGACTCTCAGTCTCTGGGAGTCAGTCTCCAAGATGAAAAACTACTGACAAGACAAGATGGCAGTGTCTGAGTAACTGGAGGAGTCAGAGGAGGAGTCACATGGCCTTACCATGATAGAACCAGACATCTGAAGCTGAAGAAGCCATGTGGAAACTCCTGCCAGTGCTGAGTTCCTTCTACCACCACTGGATGCTGTAGATGGACTCTGAGCCCTGGAAGCGAGGAGCCATCGGGAGACCCCTATCAGACCCCTAACTGCACGTGCTTCATGAGTCAGAAGGAGACTTTATAGACTAGTATTGGACATATGGGCTAATGTTGTATTTATGACTTTGGACTGGACTGGATTGTGATGTTTTCTCAATTATCTATTCCTTTTATATAAAAACCTTTCCCATATCCATATGCATATCTATGAATTTGTTTCCCTAGCCTACCCGGACTGACATAGACCTCTTAGGCAATGTGGCCAGGAAGGTTGTAGGCAGTGAGGGCAATGCATATCAGGAAAATCACTGGGAAGCCACAGGATCTGGGGCTGGGCAATGGCTGGAAACTGTGGAAAGTGGGCCAGAGCCAGCAGTGGCATGCAAACCTCCAGGCCCAATTGGGTTAGTGGGGATGATTATGGGTTCAGGCTGGATCAACAGGGTAGCTGTGGGATTAAGGCTGACTAGCATGGGGTCCACAGGTGTGGGCTGGTTCAACAGGAGTACCAAGGGACTGGGACTGGCCATCATGGGGGTCATGGGTCCTGGCCAGTTCTGCAGGTGGTCCACAGGTCGTGGGTTGGCCACTTGGGGCATCAGGATGGGCCAACAGGAGTGCACCTGGGCCAAAGCTGGCTGATTGGAGAGGGCGGAGTGCACAAGACTGGTACAGACCAATGGGAGAGTCACTTAGCAAGAGTATGCTGGTGGGGGGGGGTGCTCAGACAGGCAGCAGGTGAGGGTCAGCCATAATGGCAACAGATGCAGGCCTATAGCAAATGGGTTCCAGCCATGATAATATGTTCTATGGGCAGACAATGGAGGTGGGGAGGGGTTTGCGGAATGGACCTGGCTACGGCTCAGAGAGCTACAGGCAGATGAGAGGCAAGCTCTTGTCATGGTGTCAAAAGCCACTAACACACAGTGGGAGGACTCCAGCTGCAACAGCTGAATCTGCAGGTGGACAACAGATGAGATTCAGACATGAAGGTACATACCATGGGTGGGCAGTAACAAGCAGGATCCAATCCCAACAGCAAAAGCTGCCATTGGATGGTGGGGTGGGGATGGGGAGTAGAGGTCTCACAGCAGTGGGAAAAAGTTAGAGATAGACTGTGAGCTTGCTCCAGACATGCCTGTAGGGGCAGCAGGCAGGCCCCAGCTCCAGTGGTTGAGTCCTTGAACAGTTGGCAAGCAGAGACTGTTCATGGTGGGAACTGCAGCAGTGCAAATGCCTGGCAACAGGCTGCAGCTTCCTGATGTTTTGTGGTGAGTATAGGTGGGGAGATGGGTGTGGGTGTAGGGAGAAGGGCCCCCAGGTCAGAGAAAAGTTTTGGGGTACTGGAAGTCTTAATTATGTGCTCTAGCTCCACCACTCAGCTTCCCCAGTCCCCAATCTAACTCACCCCCTCCAGAGGTCCCTGCACAAGCCTCTTATCTGGTCACCATCTTACCAGAATTCACCAAGTTGTAGAATTTTCATTCATCTCATATGCATGTGAAAGTTGGACACTGAATAAGAAAGATTAAAAAAAGAATTAAGGCACTTGAATTATGAAGCTGGCAAATGATATTGAAAGTACCATTGACTGCCAAAAGAACAAATAGAACTGTTTTGATAGAAGTACAGCCAAAATGTTCCTTAGAAATGTCAAGGGCAGGACTCAAGCAATTTCAGGTACTTTAGACATGTTGTTAGAATGTTCCTTGGGAAAAAAACATCTACTTACTTGGTGAAGCAGATGGTGCTGTGAAAAAGAAAAAAATAACCCTTCACAAAATAGATGGACGCAGTTTCTGCAGCAATGGGTCCGAACATAACAAGGATTGTGAGGATAGCACAGATTTGGCCAGTGTTTCCTTCTGCTGTTCACAGGGTCACTGTGAAACAGAACCAACTCAAAGGGACAAGAGAACAACCACAAAATTGATGAAGCTGCCACCATTGAGAAGTGCTTATTGCTAAAAATTATGCCTCTGTAGTGTTTTAGTTTCCAAAAGTTGCTATAAGAACAAACCACAAAGTAAGTGGATTTAAAGAACAGAATCTTATTTCCTCATATTTATGGAGGCTAGAAATCAGAATGAAGGACTTTGAAGGACTGTGTTTTCTCTGTTAGGTCTGGAAAGAGTTTTCCTTATCTCTCTTAATTTCTGGTACCCCTGGGTGTTTCTTGGCTGTCCTTGGCTTATAAATAGGTGCTTGCATACTGCCTTTATTTTTGTGTGACTTTCTGTTTTGCCTTTTCATAAGATATCAGATTAGATTTTGACTAGGATCTCCTCAGCCCCAGTATGACCTCAGTTAATTCAGTGATGCTAAAATAAAACTTCTATTTCCAAATAAGAATTCAAACGCAAGTACAGGGGATAGAACATATATGAATATATATAATTATATATAAATATGAATATATATATGCATCTTATAGGGTATATACTTCCTTTTGGGCAGTATTAAAGCTTTTCTGATCTCTTTTACGTTGTTTAATCTCATTTATGTTCAAAAGAATTTTAGCTCAGTATGACACAATTCAACCCATAAAACATAGTAACATGGGCATGAACAAAACTGGAAGATGGAATCCTGCTCAAGCAGAGAGTTATAAGGGTGGTGTCAACAAGGTAGCACAAAAGAATAAGATAAAGTGCCTCACCTTTATCCCCCCCCAACATGGAATCTATTATTGTCAGCGTTGTGTTGCAGGTAGAAATTTAAGGCTAGAAAAATTGATATATTAATTCTGTTCTGAGCTTATATGAAGCATATACAGTAATTCAAAATAGACAGAAACCACATTTTATGTTTAGTCAATTTGTCACCTGTCTTAGTTATCTAGTGCTCCTTCAATAGAAAAAACACAAGTGGAAGGCTTCAAGAGACATAAATTTATTCACTCACAGTTTACAAGGTTATATAATGAAATTCTGAGCATCAGTTCCTGGGGAAGGCTTCCTGTCTTGAACGACTGTGGAAGAAATCTTTGTCACCAGTTTTCCCTGTCTTTTGGAGGTTAAGAACTCAAATACCCTGGATTAAGAGGATCTACTTAATTCAGAGCCCTTCTTTCTTGGCAGTACTGAAGTTTCTCTGATCTCTGCTTCATTGTTTAATATCATTTATGTTCCAAAGAATTTTAGCTCAATATATGAAGAAGCTGTTGCTAAAAATAAGAGACTGTCATTAAATGAAATTATTAAAATGAACAACTAGTAGTTCTCAATGTGTCCTCCATATATATGTGTGTGTGTATGTATATATAAATATATACATACACACATATCTTTAAGAAGCTAGAATATCCATCTATTTAACCCTTCCCTGGAGAATTCTGTGCACTTCAATTTGCACCATGTGAAAGCAACAATTTTGCATTCTCATGGGATTCGAGTCATGTTCATTTTCTTTTTTTTGGGGGGGGGGTCACTGCCTTCTAGTGGTCGTGGGAGCTACCCAGCTTTGCTCCTGAGAGCTGCTGCTGGATTTGAACCGTCAAGCCAGTGGGGTGCAGTCCCGCACTCAACCACTATGCCACTGGGGCTCAGCCATCATGTTCATTGTCAATGTTCTTTGAATCTTGAGAACAAAAAGAAATCCGAAGGGGCATGGCCAGAGTTGCAGGTTGGGTGGGTTAACATTTTCCAAGAAAATTCTCATAGAATAACACTTTCTACACTCAAAAAATGAATAGGTGTATGGAGATGGGGGTGGGGGGCAGGGGAGGTATCCCTTGATATGACTTTCTTGCCTTTTTCTTACCAATACATATTTCCATTTTCTTAAACCATCATAACAAGTTCCTGTGTCCTTCAGGAAAATCTGCCACTACTATTAGTGTTAGTGTCTGGTGTTGCCAATTTAGTTCTGACTCATAGTAGCATATGTAGAACAGAACAAAGGTCTGCTGGGTCCTGCACCATCCTCCACACTTTTATTTAAGCAGCAATTGTGTCGATCCATCTCATTAAGGGACATCCTCTTTTACACTGACCTTCACTCTCACCGAGCAAGATGATCTTCTCTCTCGCTACTAGACCCTCCTGATGACATGTCCAACATATGTGAAACAAAGCCTCATCATCCATATTTTTAAGGAGTGCACTAGCTGTACTGCTGCCAAGCCAGATTTTCTTATTCTCCTAGAATTGTATATTCATTATTCTCCACTAGTATCATAATTGAAATGCATTAAACCTTCTTTTGTCTTCTTTTTCATTTTCCGGCTTCATGAGTCAGTCATTTTAAGATAATATGGCTTGGGTCAGGTTAACCTTAAGCCTAAAAGTGGCATCATTACTCTTTAATGCTTTTTAGCAGATTTATTGGCACTTCATGTACAGATCATACAATTCAATTATTCAGTCATATCAAGAAGGGTTGCACAATCATTACTACAGTCGATTTTAGAGCGTTTTATTCTTCCTTTTACTCATTGTTATTTGTGTAATTATGTTTTCAATTGTGGTAAAATATTCACAGAAAACCATTATCCAATTCAACACCGTCTTCATGTACAATTCAATACCAACATAGTATTTTCATCACCTTAGCCTATCCTTTCATTTCCTTTCTGCTGTCTCCAGAGATATTCATTGTGGATACAAATAAGTTATTGACCACTTCCTTTCTCTGTTAATTTTGTTAATCATGTTAATTGGTCCAATAGTGAGGATGTTGTTTTATTTCCATTGAGATGTAATCTATACTGAAGACTACTCACATCTTCACCAATGAGAACTTCAAGTTCTCGTCACAAGCAAGATTGGTTTTCTTATCTGTATATCACACATCATTAGTGAACCTTACTCCAATCCTGATGCTGCTTTATTAGTCACATTGTCCCACTTCTCTGATGATTTGAGTCTAACTCAATATTTATAGATTGAGTAAATTAATGAAAGAAAGCAACTCTGGCACACAACTTTCCTGATTTTAAACATGCACTACCTCCTTGTTTGTTTGAACAGCTGCCCTTTGGTCCACATTTATACAATCCAGTGTTATGGAATTCACATTCTTCTCAATGATATCCAGTGTTTAGTATTGTGACGATTGGTTCCTGGCTGTGGTCCATGGGGGAAGTAGCAAGCTCCAACACCACGTGGCAGAGATACGCTGAGCTCACACACACGTACAGCACCAAATAGTTAAACCACAGCATTATTAAGGCATAGTCACTTCAAATGAAATGAAGTTGATCTCCCTCACAAGATGAGAGGGAACCACCTTTACTCTTGGCTACAGAGGTGAACCGGGTCCCTTCTAGAGGTGAGAAGGGAGGTTGTCTAGGGTAAAACTTCTAGATAATATCTTTCAAATGGATAGCGGTTGGCAGTGAACAGATGGTCAAGCAACTTCTTAATTATTTACTGTGGTAGTTACATAATCTGTTGTCAACTTGAGACTTAAAAAGTGAAGGGGTGAAGTTTAGCCTGTTAACCAGGTCTCGACTTGGTGACCTACTTTGGAGGTGCTACAGAGATAAATAATTCATTTGAGGTGGAACACATGCTCACTCCCTTTGAGACATTCCTGTTGACAAGCCACATAGAGCTATGCTGTTGGCAGCCAGAGCCTTGGAGCTGGGAGAGCAATGTGGAGACCCCTGTGGAGAATAAGATGCTTCCACAGCCACTGGATCCACAAGACTTTTCACCCACTGGTCTGTGATCTTCCTGCACTCTAGGCCATTGCATGTGTTGCATGGATATGAAGAGGAATTTACAGACTGGTACTGGACATATGGGCTAATATTATATTTATGTACTTGATCTAGACTGGGATGGGATGTTTTCTTAATGTACAATTACTCTTTATATAAAACTCTTTCCTACACACATATGAATGCCTATGAATTTGTTTCTCTAGTCTATCCAGAGTGACACGTCTACTCAGTCTATCCATGGGTCTCATGAATCATTCGTTGTATTTGAGTTGTTCCCCTGCATCGGCATGTTTCAGAATGTTTCAATATTATCTCTGAGTACAGTCTGAGACAGGATTGTCATGAGGGTCTGGATTCAAAATTAAGGCTTTCCAAGACAATTCTCACAGGGTCCTTTGTCCATAATTTGTTTCACGAGACCCTTTATTCATTCACTTAGCAGGCAGGGCTGCCCCTGTCAGATATGATCCACACCATTGAACAGCTTTGCACAGTTAATGATAGTGTTCAATAATGTTTGCATTCCATTAGGCCCCTGTTTTGAAATGGGAACAAATATGAATCTCTTCCAGTCTTTAGCCATGCATTTGTCTTTGCAATTTCTTGGCACAGAAGAGCGAGGATCTCTAGCTTGCCTCAGTATGTTCAAACATTAGATCTGCATTCCGTCAATTCCTTCTTTTCTCCAGTGCCTTTAGCGCAGCTGAAGATAACCCTGTGGGGATTCCCAAAATAAAGTTATCACAACCTGCTCAGCTACCATCTATGCCTTGAATGTCATTGGTCTGCTAACTTAAGAAAACATTGCCATCAAGCCAATTCCAACTTACAGTGACCTAACAGGACAGGATAGAACTATCCCTGTGGGTTTCTGTGAAATAACTCTCTATGAGAGTAGAAATCTTCATCTTTCTCTCTGGGATCAATTCGTAGTTTTGAACTGCTGACCTTCCAGTTGGCAGCCCAAAGCATACGGACTAGGGCCCAGTTGACCTGGGAAAGTCAGTTCTTTGACTGGACCACACCCTCTTTTATGGATGGCACCCTCCCAAGACAAAGACAAGTGTGTTACAGAGAGAATATGTCTGGAGCTACTCACTAATTACGGAAACATGATTAAACAGGTTTTGTTAGGAAGAATGTCATGCACCTATATACCTGAACCATAATAACAATAGTATTTTACTTACTCTCTCTAAATCTAATATTGCAGATTGTAACTGACTCCAACCCATCCTCACTAGCATTATGAAAAAGCAAAATCCCAAGATGCCATTGAGATAATTCTGATACATAGAGACAAGAAGTTCTAATTCTTCTCACACTGGATAATTAGACCAATCACATGGGATAATTATGTGAAATCACAAAATGGAGGATAATTACATAACACCTAAAACCATGACTAGACTAATTGACATATATTTAGTGGGGTACACTATACAACCCATAATATTGCCTATAGAACTTTACTTTTTCTATTCCCAATAATGATTTTCTCAAATGTTGTTCTCTCTCAATCTTTGCCTCTGTCTGTATATGTATTTTAATAGGTGACTACGTCAGTGGCCAGAAAGTGAATATAGTCAATTGCTTTATTTCATAGTTGATAACAAGGTAATATTAACTTCCCATTCCATGGGATTGAGTTTTCTCTGAAACAACACTCTGAGAGAAAACTGAATTCATTATTAAATTATTTTCAATATTTTAGATAACTATTCTGGAAGTTCGGTTATTTGTACTAATAAGAGAGGAGATTCATCAAAAAGTTTATAGAAGAAATGAAATTAAAATGAAATTCTTCCACAAACTCTATGAAGTCCCACCATCTATACTCTTGAAAAAGAAAATGAAAGGTGTCCTCATAAAATTATTTAAAGTCAACCAAGAAAATACTCACACGTGTGATTTAAATGCTGACCTAGAAATTTAAAAAATTCAAAATTCAGAGGGGATCAAGGGCAGCTGATGTGAAGCAGTTTGAGAAGAAAGAAAATATTTTGAAGATCATGACAGCAATTATACAACTACACTTAATTTAATGTCAAACAAAACAGTTATCACAGATTTCCAAAGTTTAAAAAAATCAAGATTCATTCTCAATTTTTTAAATTAAAAAAAAATTATTTAATCATTTTAATGGGAGTTTGTTCATCACTTTTCACAATACATAGTTCAATACATAGTTACATATACTATGCCAAGCACCTATTTTTTAATTAAAAGACACCAACCTCTTTTTATCTGTAACGTTCTTTGTTACACGTACTTTTCATTAACACTCTTCTTCAAACTGTTGAAACCTCAATATCTAACTAGATCATCCAATACAAATGAAATGCATGGTGGGACGTCTTCATAGAAATAATTCATCCTTTCCAATGACAGAAAGATAAATCGTGGTAAGAGACGCTTTAGCAGATAGACACTGATGCTTTCGGTGACAAATGTGACATCTAACTAAAAACAAACAAGCAAACAAAAGTCAATGTCTATGATTTGCTTGCAGGTGACGCTAAATTCAATGATTTCTGATATCTTAATCCAAGAGTTTTCAGGTTTCAAACAAAAAATTTATTCATTCCTCATTATCCCCACTTAGAACATCTCTTGAAATCAAGTATAGTTAACAAAATCAAACACTGATGATCTTCAATGTGTCAAGTACCCAACAGCCAGTGTTATTTATTCTCATCTTTCATCCTTCCAGCCTTTCATTTAGGTAAATTGTTGTTGTTGTTTTAAATTAACATTTAAAAAGAGAAACAAAGGAGATGACGGGTGGTGCAAATTGTTAGAGTCTCACTTCAGGCCGAGGGTTCAAACTCACCCCGAGGTGTTTAGGAAGACTGGTCAGACAATCTGCTTCTGAAATGTCACAGAACCATTTCAGTCTATCACACATGGGGTCACTGTGAATCAGAATGGACTTCATGGCAGCTAATGCCAGCAATAACAACAGCATGCTAATTGCACTCATTAAAAAGAGGAATGAGCTAGGCTCAACAGTGTGAAAGGTAGGTTTGTTGCACCGACCTGACCAATAGGAAAATGTGGGATTAATAAAGCCACATTTTGATTGGAGAGCAAAAAGGCAAATGGCTTGTCAATCCCCACCTCTCTTTCCCTTGCTCTTTGGTGATTAGACCAGTGTGTGATGCCTCAACTGGTGAACTACCCTACCTATGGAACTGCCAACCTATGGATCCTGTTGCTAGAACTTGAGGTCTTTGAGACCTGCTTCACCACACTGCTGGCATATACATAACTTAAGCTTGGGACTGTCAGATCCTCCTGTTTGCTGCCGGTGACCAGACTGCCTGCATTGTCCAAGGGAAGACTCAGCTGTCTACCTCCTGACCTTGGATCCAGTGGCCCTCATGAATCGAAGGACTTCAGTATATTAACTGTTCCATGGAAGTGAGTGAAACTGAGACTTTTACTGCTGTGTGGACTAATTAACTGTTATAAGCCTTCATTCTGCATCTATCTATCATCTATCTATCTATGATCTATCTATCTATCTATCTATCTATCTATCTATCTATCTATCTATCATCTATCACCTATCATCTATCTAGTGTCCTAGTTTTGTTTCTCTAGAGAAACCTAACATAAATAGTAAACAATTTGATTGAAATTACAAAGGTAAAAAGAGTTAATTGTGGATTTATTCAAGTCTGTCCAACTCTAAAACTCAAGTTTTCTCTTAAAAACTCAGGAATATAGATAGTGATAGAGTTGGTGGTGGTTTGGGGAGTCAGTTCCAACTCATTGTGAACCCATGTAACAGAGTAGAAATAACCCATATATTTTCTTGGCTGTGATCTATGGACACAGATCATAAGATCCTTTTTAAAAATCATTAAAATCATTTAAATTATACAACTCTTATCACAATCCATATATACATGATCAAAGATCTTGCACAGAGTGAGTTCAAATAAACAACCTTTAGGTTAGCAGACACATGCCGAATTACTACTAATTAGTACCATGGATCCATCATGGTAGAGTTGAGGTTTTCAAAGCTGGCACCAGATAAAAATATACATAGAGAACCAGGGTTGTAACTACTCAAAATATATTTGAGGGCAACTTATTTAGAAATAACCTAAAAGAATGTTTAATGCACAAAATAATCATAATATAAAAATTATTATTTTTACTAAGGGAACTTTCAACATTGAACTAAAGTCTCTCTATCCTCCATTGCCACCAGCCTTGTGCTTCCACTGTCTGACTTCAGGTGGAAGAAATTCCATTACGTTAATTATATTCTGATGCAGTGACCATATAAGATAGAGGAGATCACTGTATAAGCTTCTTGGGCTATACCATCTTTACAGAAGCAGACAGCCTCATCTTTCTCCGATTGAGTGAATATTGGCTTTGAATTGTCAGCCTTTGGAGAGCAGCCAAATGTTTACCCACTGACCCAGCAGAGCTCTTTATGAAGAAGGAAGGGTGGAGAGTTATAAGGAAATGTGAGAAGTTACATAATACTGAAATACTCCTGGAGTACATGAAGAAAAAATGAAATGAAGATAGTTCCTTTTTGTGTTACCTGATGGAAATTAATGTACTAAACTGACAATGCAGATTTCATTGACTGAGCATTGTAAGAGAAAATTGCAAGACATTAAGTTGGTGTACACCACTTTTCAGAGGAATTTAATATGTACTATATCGTGCCATCAAGCACAGGAACAATATGGCCAGATGGTGGTAACTTGTTGGTAACTTCTCGCACAGAGGTCCTGGTGGTTTTGAATTAATAGCCCTGTGGTTAGCAACCCAACAAGTTACCACCATCTGGCCATATTGTTTACATTCACCATCAAGAAGATTCTTATAGTCATCCCAAGCACAATTATTCCTATGCTTGAGCCTCTCGGGGAGAACTTCCCTCTTTTTATCCTTCACTCTACTTTATCAAACATAAGATCCTTTTCCAAGGTCTAGACTCTTCTGACAACATGCATAAAATATGTAAAACAAAGTCTCACCAACCGTGGCACTAAGGAGCACTCTAGCTGTACATCCCCCAAGACATCATGGTTCATCCTACTAACAGCCCATGACACTTTCAATATCCCTATTGGCTGCACAATGCAAAGGCTTCTGTTTTTCTTCAGTCTCCCTTAGTCAATGTCCAACTGTCACATGTAAATGAAAATAGCATGACTTGGGTCAGGCTTACCTTAGTCCTCAAAGTAATATCTTCACTTTTCAGAACTCTGAATGGGGTCTTGTGCAGCACATTGCAATTTCATCATTTGATCTCGACTTCTGCTTTCTTGGGCATTGATTGTGCATTCTAGCAAGACAAATCCTTGAGAGCTTCAACCTGTTCTCCATTTGTCTTATGCCATCTATTGGTCCAGTTGTGAAGAGTTTGGTCTTCTTTAAATTGAGTAGTAATCCATACTGAAGGTTGCAATCCTTGATCTTCATCAACATGTGATTCAAGTCCTCCTTGCTTTTATAAGCAACGCTTTGTCAGCTGCATATTATTGCACACTTTTGTAAGTCTTCCTCCCATTGTGATGCCACATTCTTCTACGTATAAACTGATTATTTGCTTAGCATACAGATTGAAAAATATGACGGGGAAAAAAGGGGGCTGAGCCCCGGTGGCGTAGTAGTTGAGTGCGGGACTGTCACCCACAGGCTTGGCAGTTCAAATCCAGCAGCAGCTTTCCAGAAGCAAGGCTGAGTCTCCCATTCCCACCAGAGGGCAGTGATACCCCTCCACCCAAAAGAAAAAAAAAGAAAAAATGATGGGAGGAAATGACCATAATGCATACTTTTCATAATTTTAACCATGCAGCATTCCCTTTTTTTCTGTTCACTAAGCTCTGTCCCGATCTGTGCAAAAGTTCCACATGAGTACAATAAAGTTTTCTGAAATTTCCATGTGACTCAATTATCCATAGTTTGTTATAATGCACACATTGGGATGATTTGACTTAGCCAATAAAACACAAGTAAACATCTTTCTGGCATTCTCTGCCCTCAGCCAAAATCCATATGCCATCAGCAATGATATCCCTCATCCCATGTCCTCTCCAGACTCCAGTTAGAATCTCTGGAAACTCCCTGTCAGTGTTCTGTTGAAATCGATTTTGGATAATATTTAGAAAAATTTTATCTGCATGGGATATCAATGATGCTCTATAATTTGAGCATTCCGTTGTGTTATCTTTCTTTGGAATGGGTACAAGTTTTTATCTCTTCTAGTCAGTCACATGGCCATGCAACCATCTTCCAAAAATTTTAGCAATTTTTTCCCAGTGCTTCATCAGCTTAGTGAAATATTTCAGTGGATAGCCCATCAATTCCTGGGGCCTTGTTTCTAATGCATTCAGTGTTGCTTGAACTTCTTCCTTCAGCACAATTGTTTCTGGCTGCTGTACTACGTGCAAAATGAAAACTAGTTCCTTTTGGTATAGTGAGTCTGCATTATTTCAATTTTATTTTGATGCTTCCTTTGTCATTCAATAATTTCCCCCATAGAGTCTTGCAATATTGCAGGTTCTCATTATTGCAGCAGGCAGAAAAGTCCTGTTCTGTCCTTGTCAGTGATTTGTGATTCAGTGGGATGATTCCTAAACATGAGATTTAGGGTACTGAGGCTCTCAAGATTCCATGAGCAGCAGTTTAGTAGCAACTTCAATGAACATCCACTTTATTAGTAGTGCTTCTACCTTTTCTGGTTCAGTGGAGGCATAGCAACTCCTTTGGTAGTCTATTCTAAGGGTGGGGTTAAAGAGTGTTCCTAAAATCTCGCACAACTATATTTCTTCAGTTCTGTCAAATATTCTGGAAACAATTTAATCCTCTAACCTAAATCCTTTCTTTGTTTAAACAACCTAGAGTGGATTGTAATCTCTCTGACTGAAAATTGACTAATGTGATTTGATATTAGCTATAGCCAAATAAAAGGTCTCTGTCAGTCAGTTTGAAGTACAAAGCATTATCTTTCTATATTATAAACATTGCCCTGTTTAATCCTAGCTACCAATAGATATTACCGTTATTGGTCATATGAATTGCAATTAAGAATCAATGAGATTAAGTTACTATCCCTAGCTAATAAGTGCCATCAATGTGCAAAACCAAAACTCTGCATGTGATGGATTTGCCTTTACTCTCTGCTGTTTATTTTTGTGCTTTAATAGACAGAAAAAAAATCAATATATTGACTTCATATAAACTATTCCAGAAAACATTTAAATAGCTCAGAAGTTTGACCTTTTCCATTTCTAAGCTACATTGGCATATGAGTCAGAATGCTTAGTCAAAAACACTCTGTTCTGGCTAGTTCAATAAAAAAAATGGATAGACCTAATAATTGTTTCTAAAACCAATTATTACCATAAAGCTAATTCTGATTCATGACGATCCCATATGCTTCAGAGTAGAATTTCTCAATAAGGTTAACCAGAAGCAGATTGTCAGACTTTACTTATGGAGATTCTCTGGGAAGATTCAAACTATCAACCTTTCTATTAAGAGTTGAATGCTTAATTGGTTGGGCTACCCAGGGCCTCCTTGTACTTCAGAATACCAACTAAGTAATAGATTTACTCTTCAACCTTTCTGCCAGTTTGTTGTAATATAGTAGCTTGCATGTTCCTATGAAACTGGACCCTGTGCCACTGATATTTTAAATACTACCAGAGTTATCTCAGTGTTTTAGGGAAATAGATCTGATGATGTATTTTTAAAAATTAGCCAGTGGAATGTTTTGGATCACAATAAAACTGCTTTCTCATTTCCTTTGTACACATCATCAAGAGGAATTAATTGGTGGAAGGACAAATGTGTTCGGTGAATAAAAGGGCCTCAAGAGGAATCCTGGTGGCACAGTGGTTACGTGTTGGGCTGTTACCATAGGCCAACAGTTTGAAACCACCAACCACCCTTTGGGAGAAAGACAGGACTTTCTACTTCCTTAAAGAGTATTAGTCTTTGAACTCCTTTGGTAACTACCCTGTCCTATGGCTTTCTATGAGTCAGTAACAACTCGATAGCAGTGAGTGAGTGAGTATCAAGGCAAGAGAAAGAGAAAGATGAGACCCTCTGCTTCCATAAAGATCTACAGTTTTGAAAACCCCAAGTGATACTTCTATTCTGTCATAGAGGGTATTCAAGAGTCAGAATTGACACTTGATAGCAGTGCATATAACGAACATGAGGACAAGAGAGACCCTTAGTAAGATGAATTGACAAAGTGGCTACAATGAATACTTACAATGATGAACTCTAACATGCTACAGACACAGAGGGGATCAAACATGTTCTATATTATCCATAAGATTGCCAGGAATCAGAGGCCACTTGATGGCTATCTATCATCTATCTATCTATCTATCTATCTATCTATCTATCTATCTATCTATCTATCTATCATCTATCTATCTATCTATCTATCATCTATCTATCATCTATCTATCTATCATCTATCTATCTATCATCTATCTACAAGTATATCTAATAAAATCATGAGGATGGTATAAAAAATAAGTCAAACCTAAAGTTCTGGTAGCAATACTCCCAACCATGACATAAGATTAAATTACTGAGAGCATCGTGGTAACTGCCTCTGTTGGGTGACAACAGAGATTCTTCCTGACAAGCCCTAGTACAGCTGCTAGCACTTATCCCAAAGCTGCATCTGGGACTCCATCTTGCAGCCTCTGGGAGACTTTAGCTGTCCTGCTCGCACTTTCTGCCTCAGCTTGTTCTGATTGCCACTTCTGAACAGGAGGCCCACACACCTGATTGGTGCAGAGATTAAGTCGCGCCCCTTTCGCCGTTTTGTGATCGGAAGCTGAGAATTTCGGAGTTCCTGCTTGGAGAAGTAATGATCACAATGTTGAATTTTTCACTGACTCACAAAGGCCATGCAGAGGTGATGGGATTGATGGGACAAATGGGATATGTGTTCATTACAGACAAGGTGGAAATTTGTTCTCTGCTACACTTTGTGCTTTTTTACTGTAAGGGTTAACAGTTTAATTAAAGATCAAAATGTAAGCCATAGAACTATAAAGATCAATAAGGAAAAAATAGGGGCAAACTTAAAAACTCTACTACATAGCATAAACCCAGCATCAGACACAACAAAAAGCACACATACTACAAAAGACAATAGATGCCTGGAAGTTCCTAAAAACAGGACACTTAGATGAATCAAAAGACTTCATCAAAAGAGTAAAAGGTGAACCCACGGACTGGGGGAAAATTTGACAAGGACCTCATATCTAAAAGCTAGAGAAAACTGCAATATTTCAATAAGACTAAAAAAGAACAATCCCATATAAAAAATGGGCAGAGGACATGAACAGAGTTGACCAAATAAGACATATAACTGGCCAACAACTTATGAAAAAGTGCTTGAAATCACAAGCCATTTGATAGATCCAAGTCAGAACAATGCTGAAATACTACTTCACTCCATTGTTGATAGCAAAGTTCCACAACAACAACAACAACAACAACAACAGATTCCCCAGGGAAAAAAATGTTCAAGAGTGTGTGGAGAGATCAGAATCATTATCCACTGCGGGTGGGACTGTAGAACTGAACAGCCATTGTGGAAACCCTTATGGCACTTCCTCAATCAACTGGACATACACATACCATATGCCAGCAGTCCTTTCACTTATTTTATGCCTAAAAGAAATAGTAGTCTCAGCAACAGCAGATATGTGTACACCTGTGTTAATTGCACTACTCACAGGGGCAAGAAGATTGAAATAATCTAATAATCACCAATCCCAGAATACATATATAAACTTTGTTGACTACACACAACGGAATACCACTCCAGCCAAAGAATAACAATGACACTTAGAAACACGTAGATTTGGAGAATATTATGCCGAGTCAAATCAGTCAATCATAAAAGGGCAAATGTTGTATGAGACAAATGACCTAAAAGAAAAAAATCAAGGCAAATGTTTTCATTGTACAAGAAATAAAGTTGGAAGGCTAATAGGGGTGGGAAGAAAAAGGAAGCAAAGGAAATAATAGGCTAGAGGGTAGACAGGTGTTAATGAGGCTCAGGGTAAAATAATATTCTATTAGAGGAAGAAGAAAAAAATAGAGAGCGCACAGCAAGCAAGCTATTGGGAGGTTTGACAAGTTAATTAAATTATTGAATAGAAGCATGACAATCTGAAATGTAAAGCCTTACCTAATTCACAACAAAAAGTTATTTTAAAAAAGAGTGCATAGATTACTTGTCTTTGTGTTTGCCATAAATTAATTAGAACTAGATTCCATCTACTAACACATTTTGAAAGCCTGTCATCAGTTCTCTATTTAACACACTCTGCTAGTTTAGAGAAAGAACTGTCTCTAATGCAAAATTATGAGAGGAAATACTCATTTCGATAATTATCCATCTCAAAAATAAATAAAACAAATGACCATCTGCATGCTGCAGATTTCTCAGTTGGCCCTAATTTTATTTTATTTTTGAGCCTACGGAGGTTTCTGTGTGTCTTGTCTTTGCAATGGATTTTTCAACACAGAGATGTTAGTGTAATCTCATGTAAATAATTGAAGAATTGTGAGTTGCAGACAGAGATTATAATTGCCATCTCTTTTCATTAAGCTCATTTTACTTTCCTTTTGAACATATTATATTATATAATAATTTCACTTCATAAATAACTCACGAACCTTTGAACAATAATCATGAACAACTACAATGTGTATTTGTAGCTTCTAACATCTATTTTGTAGATATATGTGGCTAGATTCAATCTATCTTTACATCAAATCTCAATCCCTTTATCCAAGCTCCCTACACACCCAGTTGCTGATGCTCCTCTGCTCCCACAGGTGCAACTACTTTGGAAAAAAGGTAGTTGGTCCATATATTTTCATGAAGTGAGGAGTTAGGAATGGATATTTGTCTGAAGAAGAAAAGCAAATGCTATTAACAAGTTGATGTTCAGCTATAACTCCTGAATAGTTTATTCAAACAATTTTATAGAAAAACCCAAAGTGGGAAAGATGTGTGGAGTAGATTTTTATATTATTAATTAAAGAGAACTTCTGAAATTATTGGGACCAGATGAATCCCTAAACAGTTGCCCTGAAATAACCTTTTCAACCAAAACCCAGAACGATCCGCTTTTGAACCAAGTTTTTTTGAGTTTTATTTTAGGGCATCACTGCCCTCTGGTGGTGGGAGTATGAGGCCCAGCCTTTGCCCCTGTGGAGCTGGAATTGAACCTCCATCCTAGTGGGCCGCAGTCCTGTGAACACCCACTATGTCACCGGGGCTCAGCCTGAACCAAGATTTTTTCTGACCAAAAATTTGGTTTATAGTGATTAGTAATCTAGATCTGCCTTGAGTTTGTGCTGTTTTGAAGACTTTCCTACCTGAGATCAAAATGAAAATGGAGACTTGGAAGGTTAGTTTTGAAGGTTCTGGAACAGCGAGTTTAAGATTCTAGTGAAGGAACTGGAAAAAGGGTAGTTAGTATGGTTGCACCCATTAAAGACTGTAATTGATCTCAATGAATTGTCCTTGTAGAAATTACTGAAATGATGTATTTTTTTGCTCTGTAAACCATCACTAAAATAAAAATAAATGAATGTAGTTACAAATTTATCTATTTTTTATTTTGGAGAATGTTTATGTACTATTTCTTCCATGAGGTCAATTCATTAGACTGATGGCCTTATTAACTGCAATGATAATTTCTTTAAGAAGGATCCATACAAGGCTGGTCCCAATGAGCTGGAGGTGAAAGATCTCTCAAATGTCCAATTTTTCCACAGTGCAGCACCATGCCATGAATTCTATGATCAGCAACCACTTCTCTGTCCACAACTCTCCCTCATTCCTCAGGGTGTTGCAATTTGCAGCACCATCTCATTAAGCTCATGAATTGCCAAGAATATCATTCACAGCCCCCACATTGACTTCAGGCCAGAAGGGGCTGTTCCCAGGATCACCCAAAACCAAAGGGGAGATAGTTTTAAAGGTCAGTGGACAGACCTGGAGTTATCTATGCTTTGGGGGTTTGTTTGCTTTTGCTAATTATTATTATATATGTATGCCAGACATGGGAAACAAGCCAGAGGTGAAAGCAGCAAACTGAAGGTTCCAGAGGAACTTATGGGGAGGAGGAGGCAGGAGAAGGGAGCAGTGAGCAGCACCATAGACGGGGGAACAACTAGGCAATTAAGATCGACTATGAGGAGGACATAGGAACAGTGAGGGTGTTGGAGCAGCAGCAATCTAGCTGAGAGAAGTTACTAAGAGGCAGAAGAGCAAGTGTGATGGTGGGGGTAGGAGGAGGGCAAATGGAAACAGAGGAAAGATCTAGAAAGCATAGCTATGGATGTAGGTATAAACATAGGTGTGCACTTATGTAATATACTAATTTGTAAAAATAGAGGTATTGCTGAGCCCCGGTGGCGCACAGGGTTGATGGTTCAAATCCAGCAGTAGCTTCCCAGGAGCAAGGCTGGGCTTCCTACTCCCACCAGGCAACGATGCACTAAAAAACAAAAAGAGGTATTGGCATAGATCCATATATTTATGTGGAAAATACATTGAGGAAGCAGAAGGACTTCTCCTTCTGCTCATGCCCTCCCTCAACACGACAAGAGTACTTTGCTCTAACAACCTGGCACTCTGCGATGCTTACCCTCCCAATACCATCTCTGAAGACAAAATGAGTGCACAAGCAAATGTGGTGAAGAAAGCTGATATTTCCCGGTTTTCAAAAAATACAGCCTTTGTGGTCTTAAAGGCTTGAAATGAAATGAGCAGCTATTTAGCAGAGAAGCAACAAGTCCACACGGAAGAAACACACCAGCCTGTGTGTGATCATTAGGAGTGGTAGTTACATAATCTGTTGTCAATGTGAGACTATTGAATGAAGGGGGTGGAGTTCAGCCTATCGATCAGATTGCAGTTTGACAACCTCCATTGGAGATGCTCAGGAGATAAATAGTTCACTGGAAGTAGGACACATTCACACTCCCTGTGAGACATTCCGGTTTAGAAGACACATGAAGCTACACTAAAGTCCTGAAGCTGAATGATCCACATAAGGCCGCCTGCCAGTGCTGAGATGCTTCCAGTGTCCCTGGATCGACAAGACTTTCAAACCACTGATCAGTGGTCTCCCTGTATTCATTATCATGTGTTTCATGAATATGAAGAGGAATTTATAGATTGGTATCAGACAGATGGGCTAATATTGGACTTATGGACTGGATCTGTACTGGACTGTGATGTTTCTCAATATTCAATTGCTTTGTATGCAATGCTCTTTCTTAGGCACATGTAAGTCTCTCTGCATTTGTTTATCTATCCTACCATACTAACACATTATGATACCATGAGTAGGAGACTAGAGAAACAAATCATAAAGTTGAATAGTGAATGTTTGTTTGACCTCTGGTTTGTGATAGTGTTTCTTCTTTGGCTAGTCAGAAGTCAGATATGGCCATGGGGTTTACTGACTTGCTTCCTAGAAAGAATACGGGAAGTTAAAAGTTTTTATTACTATGCTTCATTGTAGTCTTTGGGTATTCCTGTGTGAAATAGTGAAAATGAATGTGATTAATGTGTATTTTGAGTTCAGGGGACAAAAATCAACCTTTGAATTTCTCAGTGGTTTAGAGAAAATGACTGACAGAAAGCCTGGCTCTGATTAGAGGCCTAATCCAATACTTTTTATTAATAGATTAGATAAGAATTGATAGAATTTTAGCTAAGGATTGTACTTGCCTGCTATAAGAACTGAGATCAGTATCTGATTCTATTTTGTTTATACCGATTTCTTCTGCTTATTATTGTTGATATAATGATTGACAGATGATTGATTATTGGGAAGTATGAAAATGCAGAGTTTGCAAGCCTTGCCTTCAAGTCATTAAAATCTAAATCTTTAAATGGGCTAGGGAACTCCTACAAAGAGGGTTCTGAAAGAAGCCCTACCCTGAAGGAAAAAAGAACTCTTGGGATTTTTGAACCTTGAACTAGTGGTTTTTTAGTCAGAAGCTGGAGAAAAATCCGAAACCCTAAGAAACTCTCCTCTGTAGGACCGAACTGTTAAATGGAGCTTCTGGGCAAGCTAAAATTCTTGCTAGGTGATCACCTGAATCTACTTATTGAGTGCAGTGGGAGAAATGCAATGGAGAATGCAATAGAGAGATGAGTTGAGTCTGGCCTTTGACATCCTGGATCTGGTTTATAGGGACTAGAGGAGAAGATGAAAGTAGCTCATGAAGTTCATGACCTGCCTCAAGGAACCTGGGGTGGTTAAGAAATTTTAATGGGTCCCCTGGTCTAAAGGCAAGGCAGCCAATGAGTACCCTGGTGAGGCTAAGTGAGGCAGCCCACATTGAGTTGACCAGAACCTAAACAGATGAAGAGAAGATATTAGGATCTATGAACTGCTGTTTTTTGCTGCTGACTTTATGGATGACCTGTCCTAATTTGACTTTGCTTAGGGTTGCTGACTCATAAGGTTCCAATTGGAATGAAGATTCTTCACATCAAAGAATATGATAGTCTCTTCAGAACACTAGATTGAAATAAATGGGCAGTATAGAAGCTGAATACCTAAAATTGAGAACATAAAGGCATGAAGTAGTTGGCTTACAAACTTTCAAACTCATAGAAGTATAGAATTAGGGTATAGATGCTACTTAGCTGCAATTGTTAGACACAGGATTTTTTTTTGTTTAATTCACTTATAGAATGTCATGTTTAATTGAGGATGAGTTGCATGCATTTTAGTTTTATCCTGTTAGGTACAGATATGATTTTACTGTTGCCTGTTTGAAAATTATGAATGACTAAAGAGTTGTGTGAAAATGTCAAAATAAAAGGCATGATCTGTGGTAGTTACATAATCTGTTGTCAATTTGAGCCTTAAGAAGGGGTGAAGTTTAACCTGTCAATCAGGCCAAAGCTTAATCACCTCTTTGACAGTGCTCAGGGAAGTAAATAGCTGGCTGGAGGCAGGGCACACTCACACTCTCTGTGAGAGATTCCTGTTAAGAAGAAATAAGAACCTAAGATACAGCCCTGGAGCTGAAGGAACTATGTGAAGACCCCTGCCCAGTGCTGATATTCTTCCACTGGCACTGGATACACAATACTTTCCACCTATTGGCCCATGATCTTCCTGAATTCGACATCTTTGCGTGTGTTGCATGAGTCTCAAGAAGATATGTAGATTGGTATCAGACATATGGCCTGATCAGATTTGCAGACTTGACTAGGACTGGGCTGGGAAAATTTCTTAATATTCAATTGCTCTTGTATATAAAGTTCTTTCTTATACACACATAAGAGTCTACAAATTTGTTTTTCTAATCAACCGGACTAACACATGAAGTATATTAACCTCATCCATGTGATTTTGTTGCAGGCATCAGAGTTCCCAAGCAAACAAACAAATCATATTGTTGAGAATGAATGAGGGGGGTAAGAGCAGAGACCCTCTAAACCCATTCAAAGATGGTGGGACATCCCCTTAGAGAAGGGTGGCAAGGAAGGGATGAATTAACCAGGGTGAAATAAAGCACCAATGAAACACATAATGTTCCTCTGGTTTCCTGAGGTCTCCACACACACACACACACACACACACACACACACACACACACCCTCCACTATCATGATCCCAGTACTACCTTTCACTGAAAGCTTGGTCAGAACAGGTACCGATAAGAGCTCAGGACACACATAATTCAGGTCAGATAAACCACCCCAGAAACAGAAATGGAATCCATGATACCAGCAGGGTCGGGGGATGGTGGGAAGAGGAGAAGGGAAGAAACCACAAGGGAAGAGAGACAGCGGTTAGTGTAAGATATGAAAATAATACTTTTTCATTTATCAAGAGTTTCTGAGAGTGGGAGGGTGGGTGGGAGGGTAAAAGAGGAGTTTATACCAAGGGCTCAAATAGAATGTAAATATTTAGAAAATAATGATGACAGCATATGTACAAATATACGTGATACAATTAACAAATGGATTGTGATAAGAGCTATAAGAGGCCCCACTAAAATGATCTTTAGAAAAAAGGATATGGCTCATATAGTTGTGATGGCTGACAAGTCTCAAATTCATAGTGTAGAACTTAGTCTGGATGTTTCTCTTTACGCTTTACTCATGTCACGGTTGGTCAAGCAAAGGTGCACAACAGGACTCTTGCCATCAAGATGGTTCCTGTGGCCTAGATTCTGTGCCTTTTGGGTTGCTTACTGGCTTGTCAGAATAATTCAGGGCTAGTCTTTTGTTCATTCTTAGTTGGGGAGGAGGGGATGGTGAAATGATGATATCTTTCCCACATTCAAAGTTTACATGGAGGTGTGATTTTTTTAAATTCCAACATTAAAAGGTTAGCTAGAAGACATACGAACTACTTCTGCACATGCTAGCTATGTCAAATCTAGTCTCAGGTGGTCTTTTCTTTTAAAGAAACAGTTTAAACAAGAAATGAAGCTTTATATTGCATGAGTATCAAAGATGTAGACTAATATGCAGACCACACCACCAAGAAAACTAAAGATTAACCAATATATTCAAGTTTTCTTTCAAATGGGACAGTATCAACTTCTTCGCTTCTAATGCTCACAAGGAAATATAAGCCCTGCTTTATATTTAAAGCATAAGGTAGGCAATTAACTAATGAATCTAAAGCAAATGTGTTTTTTTTCTTTTTTTATTAAAATCATTTTTATTGGGGGCTCATACAAAGTTTTTCACAATACATAAATACATATACTGTGCCAAGCACCTTCACATGTCTACTGCCATTATCACTTTTCCACTTGAGTCCTTGATATCAGCTTTCCATCCTTTCCTCATTGTCCCTGCTCTCCTTCCCCCACCAACCCTCAATATTTTATAAATTATTATTTTTCTGTCATATCGTACACTGCCCAACAGCTCCCCCTGTCCACTCCTCCGATGTCTGTCCTCCAGATAGGAAGTTATGTGTAGATCCTTGTAGTTGGCTCCAACTCTCTACCCCACCTTCCCTCCACCCATCCAGTAACTCCAGTCTCACCACTGGCCCCGAGGGGCTCACCTATTCTGGGTTCCCCATATCTCCAGCTCCCCTCTCTACCAGTGTACCTTCTGCAGTCCAGCTGGATTTGTGAGGTAGAGTTGGGACCATGATAGTTGTGGGGAGAAAGCCTTTGGGAACTAGAGGAATGTTGTATGCTTTATCGCTGCCTCAATGTACCTTGACTGACCTGTCTTGTTTGGTTTACCAGATAAGCAACAGATACCGAAGTTATAGAGAACATGGAACTTGATCAACTTGCAATTTTTCAAGAACAAGTAGTTTCAAAAATGGTTAACTAAACTATCAAAAACCTTTGTGAGATAGATATTAATGCTCATTACTTCATAATAACTTCTCTCACTGCAATGAAGTAAAAGTACTCATCTATCCAAAGTCTTTGCAACTCCCACCACATGAGACTAATATCCATTGATTGATCAGTTGTGACATTCTGCTGGGTGTACAGTGAGTCATCTCAGAAGCAAGGACAGAGAATTCCAGGACCAGCAAGAAAGGAGAACTACCGACGGGCGCACTTTCAATATCCCTGTTTAGATGGGAGGGAATAGTAACAACTGGGACCCTAGGAAAATAGTGAACTTCCAGACTCAGAGAAGGCTGATGGAAAGCAGAATGAGGTGCCTGTTGGTGGCATTGATCATGATTAGCAGAGTTATGTAACACTAACTCAAATGGGGAGGAGCAAAGACTGCATGGGTGAGAGGCCGAGGCGAGCGTGCACACCTGCTGATATGACTGACAAAGGCGCTGCAGACAGAAGAACTGTATCATGAATGCAGGTTGTAACTAGTGAGCTTCCCTAACAAGTACAACGATCCTAAGTATTGTTAAAGAGTTCTGTGTGTACATTCCACTAAATGATCAATCCAACATGAGAGAAATTTGGCTTTAAAATAATGTAAAGAAAATTGGAAAGTTGAGTCATGTTCGATCTCTGCCTCATAGGAATCTTCCTTGGGCAGATGTGATTTTATTTTTCTCCTTTGTGTAAATGAAGATGGCCACATATGGGTCCCTCACCACTTTGAAACCTACCCCTGTTACTCTACTACTTCCAGGTTTTATGTTATCCTTCTTCTTATCAAGTCCTTGAGTTACTATCTCAAATTTTTCAAAGCCCTCTCTAGTATAAAATTAGATCTTTCTTACTTGTTATCTCAGCATTACTCTTGGCCGCTCTGCTTTTATTGAAAACCTTTTCATTATATATCTAGGGCACGCACTCACCTTCCTTCCTACGCCTATAGATGTTCCTTGTTTTTCTTGTTTTGCAAACTCTTGTTTTGCATATTTGTTATTTCAAGCTTACATTCATGTGATGCTAGTCCTTATTCTCTTAGTGCTCCACATCTTTCCTGGTAAATCTCAACGACCTTACTGATTCAATCTCAACCATCTCTGCTGTTTAAATCAACAGTGACTTGTAGCAGAAGATAAAGATAAATGCCTGGTTCTACTGAAAGTTGGGTCAAAATGGGTGATCCTAGGTTCTGATTTGGTAAGAAAGAGAAATAAACCTAAAAGAAATGTCAGTCTTCCCAAGCCAGATTGGGTGCAAAGTGAAAGGTAGGAACGTCACAAGGTTCAAGCTGAGTTGGTTCTGGCAGCACTTGTCCTTGTTGCAAATTTCTCAGGTGAGAAGTGATCTGTGTGGAAAAAGTATAAGAAGTTCTAAAGGTCTGTCACTTTTCAGGGGAGGCCCTCACAGTCTATAACAAACAGGACATGTGCCTGTGTGGGGAAAAATCTGATCTAGGGCAGACTAAAACAGAGTGGTTTTAAGTACTTCAAAGACAGGTATTTGTAAACCCATACTACCAAAGTTTCTAAACTATTCATAAACAGCCTCTTTCCATTTCTCTTATGCCCCATTTGTGCTTTTAGGAAATATTTGATTACACAAGGCAGATCATTTGATTGACTATCATAGTCCTGGGTCTATGTGCAGAGCAAACATTCCTCTAGGATAGACCGAATAAGCCAAAGTCATTGTCATCAAGTCAGTTCCAACTCCAGGTGACTCCATTGTGTCACAAAGTAAAAACTAACTCCATAAAGTTTTCATGACTATAATCCTTATGGAACAAATTACCAGGATTCCCTCAGGTCCTACTGAGTAGGTGTGAACTAGCAACCTTTAAGCTAGTAGATGAGTTCAAATCAACTTGCATCATCCAGAGGCCATGATGATAGATGGTTTCCTTGAAATTGCATGGAGTAAGGAAAGGAGCAATTTTCACTCAGCAGAAGGAATGTTGAGGAGACTACACACACAAACACACACACATGTACACACATTGACATAGATTAAAATATGTCCACTATAGATAGAAAGTGATACTGTATGTTTTTTGATTTTCAGAATAATTCTGGAAAATATCTTAGACTACTCAAATAAGTGCTTGGGGCTCCACCTCATATCTCAGGGTCCTGATTCCCACTAGAGGTTTCTAAGTGGAAAGAGGTCAACAATGAATGGGGTTGCAGTTGATCCCCAAGATTTCAGAGCTCTCTTACTGCTCAACACATCACTTCACATTCCATTAAAGGTGTTTGTCCTGATGAATTTCTAATTACGTGTTCTGTCAGTCCGGGAAGACTAGAGGAACAAATTCAAGGACATGCATATCGATATAAGGAAAGGGTTTATATACAAAAAGGAATGTGACACTAAGAAGCCATTCCAATCCAGTCCAGTCCAGTCTTAAGTCTGATATTAACCCATATGCCCGAAATAAGTCTACAAAGTCTCCTTCCGACTCATGAAGTCACAGGTCAGTGAGTGCAGAATTCTGGCACTGGCAGGGGTCTCCCCATGGCTCTTCGCTTCCAGGGCTCAGGGTCCATCAACAGCATGCTGCTCCAGTTTTGGAGGTCTGGCTCCATCAGGGCAAAACCATGTGGTCTCTCTGCCGCCTCCTTCAGCTTCTCAGACGCTGCCATCTTTTCTTTCCCGTGACTCATTGCCTCTGAGACTAACTCACAACAACTGGGGAAGATATTTTCTCATCTTCACAAGGGAAATATCGCGAGATTTCCCAGAAGTCTCAGGAGAAAGCCATGCCCACATAGACGCCTCATTGGCTACTCAATGGCTATCTCCAGATTAACAGGCTAAGCTCCACCCCTACATTTCAATCATAAAATTAATATAAGCACATGACTGCCACATGTGTCCTCTTAAATATGTGCACCCAAGTATAGAAGACAAACAACTAGATTAACAGTTATAGATTCTAGTCAATGCTTTGGAGTTTGTGAGCTGGTGTCAGAGTGGCCTCTGTGATAGTACTTCTGGTATAGGAGTTCTTTAAATTATCTTTAGCAAAATTTTACTTGCATGTGATATAAATGATATTATTCCTTTATTTTTGCATTTGATTGAGATATACCTTTTTTGGAATGGGTACAAATGTGGATTTCTTGCAAGTAACTATCTTCCAAATTTTTTGGTATATTCTAGTGCTTTCAGCATTGTGCCACTGTTTTGTACAACGATATCTTATCAATTCCCTCATTATTCATAAGAGTTTCACTAGTTAATCCTTCAAAAGTGGATGGTCTCTTTCTTTTCTCTAGCTTATTGTTTTTTTTGTTTGTTTGTTTTTTGTTTTTTTGTTTTTGGGCATCACTGCTCTCCGGTGGTGAGAGTAGGAGGCCCAGCCCCACTGCTGGAATTGAACCTCCATCCCAGTGGGCCGCAGTCCCGCGCACAACCACTACGCCACCGGGGCTCAGCTTATTGTTAATTGGTGAGTTCCTCATTGAAACTTACTCCTCATGGGTGACCTTGCTGGTATTGAAAAGACCAGTGGCTTAGCTTCCAATGTCACAGTACCACCAGTATTTATAACAAGCATTAATTGAGGTAAAGATACATCTGAGTTAAAATAACTTCACAATAGACAAACATCTTAAATGCACATTTTAAATTCCTAAATACCTTATTATATCATTACCATATATGTCTTGAGCAACTAAAAGAATCCCTTACCTATGAAGGAAATTTTATGATAAAAATGTTGCATGTGAAAGTTCTTGGATTCATTTTTCCTTCCAAACAAGCAAATACAAAACATAACCAATCTTCCCCTAGACTTGAAATGCAGTTATCCATATTCTGTTTATATTTTCATTAGATTTAACAGATTAAAAAAATATTATCATCAAGTTGATTCCAACTCATAGCACTCCTTTAAGACAGAGTAGAATGGCCCGCGTGTTGTTTCAAAGCTGGTGACACTTTACTGACACAAACTGCCACATCTTTCTCTCCCAAAGCTGCTAATGGGTTTGACCCATCAACCTTTTCCATAGCAGCCCAGCAATTAAATATGTCATCAGAGCTACCTCATTCCAGAGATAATGAGTTCAAAACACCGGCAAGCCTGAGAGGATGTTAGAGTGTTATTTTGAACCTAATTAAGTGATGATTTGAATTGCTGTTACTATTCCAGATGTGAGGTTCTAAGTGGAGTAGATTAATGAGGTTTCTGGTACATGGTAGGAAACTATGTCAGCTGAATACATTAATCTATTTTTATGAATTTTAGGAGTTGTCAGATTTAACTTGACAGTGCAACAGTGAACTCTCATCATCTAAACTCAGACTAATTTACTTTTCCACAAATTCTGCAATTTAGTTTGAACCAAAATTAGGGAACCTCAACAAATCACAATATGACTTACCACATTGATAACTATAGTAGACATGTACTTTGATGTCAATTTCATGATTGAGAGTGTAGGTGTGGAGTCATGCCTGTCAATCTGGAGATAGCCAATGAGACCTCTGTGTGAGCATCGCTTTCTGAGAATTCTGGGAAATCTCATGCTATTTCCCCCATGGAGGTGAGAGACTATTGACTTAGTCTCTTAGAGATGCTCTACTGACAAGACACAAAGCAGATCCCTGTGAACCATCCCAGAGGGGAAGCCACATGGGCTTACCCTGATGGAACCAGACCTCTGAAGCCAGAAAAGCCACATGGAGACTCCTGCCAGTGCTGAGATGCTTCTACCACCTCTGGATACACAAGACACTGCTCCCACTGGCCTGTGATTATCCTGGCATTATTGCATGTGCTTTGTGCGTCTGAAGAGGACTTATGGATTGGTATTGGACATATGGGCTAATATTGGACTCATGGACTTGGACTGGACTGGGTTGGGAGACTTTCTCAATGTTCCATTCCTCTTGTTCCAAACCTCTATCTTACATACATATGCGTGTTTATGAATTTGGTTCTCTCGTCTACGTGGACTAACACAGCTAACATTATGCTTTGAGGCTTTGAAAGGCAGGAAGTGAAGTGAGTAGAGCTAGGTTGGTGTTATTTCTGAGGGTGAAACCCATGATCATAATCTCCTATTTATACTTATATTATTTTTTATCATAAAATTAATAATTTTTGCTTCTGTCTTTGGAAAGGAAAATATAAATTTAACAAAGAATAATTTGTTCTTTTTATTTTGTTCTGTTTTTAAATAATTTATTCCTAAAGTGAAATTTTTCAGTAAAAGAAACTTTCCCTGTCACAACAAATGAGAAATATGAGATAGCTTCAGTTTTGCTAAGAAATACTTTTTCTAAATAATACATTTCATGTCACCAATAATACAGAGGGATCTACCTATCAACTCTTTTTGATATGTAATAATGAAAATTGAGCACATTTCATCTATGAAACATATGAAACTTGTGCTTTTTGTGATATTGTTACTAAGAAACTAACATGAACATTATTAGAATAATTAGCTTGAGATGTTCCTACCCAGTGCTGGCAGGAGCAGGTAGCACATTAAATTGAATCAGAAATTTTGATTTTTCTGCCTCAATGAAAAATTTCCACTAAGTTCCATAAACTTGAGTTGATTAAGTCCCTGTCCTATGTACATCCCACCTTAATCTCATCTAGAAATTTGTCATGCTGTGTAGTTCTATATGTTGTGATACTGAAAGTTATGGCGTAGGAAGTATTCCAAATGCAGAGTCAACCATGATGGGCAGGTTTCAGTGAAGGTTCCAGACTAAGACAGACTAGGAAGAAAGAAGTGATCCACTTGTCAAAAGGTAGTCATTGGAAAAGTTATGAATAGTAGGAGAACCTTATCTGACACAATGCCAGAAGGTGAGCCCACAAGTGACTGAGGGTCACTGCATTTTTTTCAATCGAGGCGCATCATATATATTCGATCTTTAAGCCGAGCAAATGATCATACAAGAAGCACTGTGGGACAAAAACTTGGCATCAGGATTGGAGGGAAGTGGTGGAGTGGTTACTCATTGAGCTTCTACTGCAAAGTTAGTAGTCAGAAACCACAGGCCACTTTGTGGGAGAAAGATAAGATTTTCTACTCCCATAGACATGTATAGGTTCAGAAACCCACTGGGACAATTTTGACCTCTCCCTTAAGCTCATCATGAGTCTTTATTGACCTGATGGCCACGTGTTTGGATTATATGCAGAAAACATTTGTTTATTGAAAGTGGTGAAGACTGGAAGCCCTCACTGACAAAGATCAAAGATTGCAGCCTTCAGTATGGATTACCACTCAATGTAAAGAAAATCAGAGTCCTCCCAACTGGACCAATAGGTGGCAACATAAAGACTGAAGTTGCAAAGAATGTTATCTACCCTGGATCCACAATCAATGCTCTTTGAAGGATCAGTCAAGAGATCAAATAATGTATCACATTGGATAAATCTATTGCACAAGACTTCTTTAAAATGTTGTGAAGAAATAGGAGACAAAGAGGATTGGTAGAGGTCTAAATATAGGTGTGTACATAGGTAAATGTATTTATATACAAGGGAGAAATAGATGCATGTGCATATATTTACAGGTTTAGTATTAAGGTAGCAGATTGACTGGGCCTCCAGTCAAGTACTTCCTCAATGTAAGAACACTTTGTTCTATCAAATTGACATTCCATGATGCTCACCTTCCTGACATGATCGCTGAAGATAAAGGTGTGCATAAGCAAATGAAGTGAAGAAAGCTGATGGTTCCCAGCTATCAAAAGATATAGCATCTGGGGTCTTAAAGGCTTGAAGGTAAACAAGTGGTCATCTATCTCAGAAGCAACAAAACCCACATCAGCCTATGTGACCATGGGGTGTCAAAGGGATCAGGAATCGAGCATCAAAGAACTGAAAATTATATCATTGTAAATGGGAGGGAGTTTGGGGGACCAAAGCCCATCTGTAGGTAATGGAACAGCGTCCTACAAAAGGGTTGCTGGGAGGAGACGAACCAGTCAGGATGCAGTGAAGCAATGATGAAGCATACAACTTTCCTCTAGTTCTTCAATACTTTCTCCTCCGCACTATCATGATCCCAATTCTACCTTATAAATCCAGGTAGACCAGAGGATATACACTGGTACAAATAGGAATCAGAAACATAGGGGATTCAGGACAGATAATCCTTCCAGGAGCAGTAGTGCGAGTGACTATACCAGGAGGGTGGAAGGAAGGTGGTGTAGAAATGGGGAGACAATTATAAGGTCTCCATATAACCCCTTCTTTGGGGTATGGACAATGGTGAAATGGGTAAAGGGAGGCATCGAACATATGCCAAAGTAATAATAGATTACCAAATGTTCATGAGGGAGGGGGGACCAGGAGTGAGGGTGTGATAGGTAGGCTGGTTGTGCCAACATGGCCAAAGAAGATAGGTAGGTCAGTTGTGGCAGCCTGGCCAATGAAGACATGTAAGATCAACTGAAGGGCAGAGATAGAAATGGCTCAGTGAGTCCTGCCCTTACCCTCTTGCTCTTGGATCTTTAGACCAGCTGGCTGCCTTGTTCATCCTGTGCTTCGATCTCCAAGCGACACTACCCGTAGGACACCTAATCAGTGGACTGTGTTGCTGTGAGTTGAGGTTCCTTCAAGCTCTGCTTCACTACTCTCCTGGAATACACATCTCTTGAGCTGGGGACTGTTGGACTCTGTCATCTGGCTGACTGTTGGTGACCTGCTTTGCTGTTGGCTGCTTGTGGCCGGATAGCCTGAATTGCTCTACAGAGGACTACTCAGTGGCCCTCAAGACTCCAAGAAATGTCAGTCTACTAGCTGTCTCACCCAAGTGAGTTGCACTGAGCCATATATACTGCTTTATAGATTAGTTAACTGTTTATTTCTTATATCATATATGAGAGGTAGGGACAACGCCACAAGAAGGAGACAGAGTTCAGTTAGGGATGAAGAGGATCCACTTTATTGGAGGTAGTGAAGGACTTTGGGGAAGGGAAGGGACAGCAGAGTGAGAGACAGACAGACAGGAACATCTTGAGCTCCTGGGCGGTAAGCTCTGTGAAACACCAGAAGAAGGGTTTACAAAGTTCACCAGGTTGTTCATCTCTTTCTTGGTGAGGCTGACGCAAAAGGGGAATTCAGATCAACTGGATGGTAGGCTTTGGCCCAGTGTGGACCCCTCCATCCACTCCCTGGTCTGTCATGCGGTGTTCACCCAGCGTCCCATCACCGCAGTCCTGCTTCACAGGATGCATGGGGGCATCATGGCTGCCACAGTGGGTCAAGACCAGAGCCGTCAGCCTGGCCTAGGACCCCATGGTGTTTCGCTCTGTCAAATATGGGGCTGAACCAGCGTGGTGACCCTTAGCAAGAGCAGTGAGAGCAAATCTGTTGCAGTCGGTCGTTGTTGTCATTAGGGGCCGGTGAGGCTGACGCAAAAGGGGTACAAGGGGCTGCCTGGTCCAGGGGACTGCCTGGAACAGCAAACTGCTCACTCTAGGGGGCTATCTGGTTAGACCCTGGCCCATACAATATATCCTTATAGCTAAATATATATATAAAAAGAATTACTAGTGTCCTTGTTTTGTTTCTCTAGAGAACCGTGTCTAACACAGAGGGGAAAAATGAGGAGCTGATACCTACTGGTTAAATAGAAAGCAAATGTTTTGAGAATGCTGAGAGCAACAAATGTACAAATGTCCTTGACATACAATAGATGGATGTATGGATTGTGATAAGAGTTGTATGAGCCCCCAATAAAATGATATTTAAAAAGAATTGTTGAAAAGAAAAGACGATACTTTTATGGCTAAGGTGTGCGTGTGTGTTAGTCTGGGCTGGTTAGAGAAACTAATTCAGTGACACTCATAGATCTGTAAGAGAGTTTTATTATCAAGAAGTAATCATATGCCAAGCCAACCTCCCAGCTTGGTCCAGATCAAGTCCAAAGCAGCCTCTGCTCTGACTCCAAATCTCAGATAATCAAACCATTAAGATCCCTTGAAGATACGAAAATGCCAGTGATTAGGCTTCTAGAACTCAGAGACTCCCATAGTGCCTCTTCAGTCTCATGCAGTCACAAGCAATAATAAAAATATCAGGAATGTCACAGACCTGGGTGCTAAGTTTTCTGGATCCAATGGTGGCAGACACATCTCTGACCACCATCAAGATTAGCCAGCAGAAAGGTGTGTTAGGCTGGGTAGACTAGAGAAACAATTCATAGACACGCATATGGATATAAGGGTACGGTTTATCTACCAGAGGAATAGGACATTAAGAAAGCATCCCAACCCAGCCCAGTTCAAAGTCACAAGTCCAATATTAGCCCATTTATCCGATAACAGTCTATAATGTCTCCTTCTGACTCTCAAAGTTACAGGCCAGTGGTTGCAGAATCCAGGCACTGGCAGGGGTCTTCCCATGGTTACTGGCTTCCAGGGCTCAGGGCCCATTAACAGAATCCAGTGGTGGTAAAGGCAACTCAGGATTGACAGGGTTCTCCACGTGGCTTTGCCAGCTTCAGAGGTCTGGTTCCATCAGGGTAATGACATGTGGCTTCTCTTCTGGCTCCTTCAGCTTCTCAGTTGCTGCCATCTTATCTTGTCTGTAATTCATCATCTCTCAGACTAACTCCCAACAACTGGGGAGATAACTTCTCATACCCATGAGGGAAATATCGTGAGATTTTCCAGAAATCTCAGGAGAAAACCATGCCCACACAGAGACCTCATTGGCTACATAATGGCTATCTCCAGATTAACAGGTTAGACTCCACCCCTTCATCTCAATCATGAAATTAACATGAGTACATGATCGCCACACAAGGTAAAAGCAGAGATAGATGGGTAGGTTCCCAGGACTCTTCTTATGAGAAAAGGGTTCCCACAAAGAGTCACCATTAGGCTGTGACCTGATTGACAAGCTAAACATTATGACTACATTTTATATATCAAGTTGACATGAAACTATGTAATTACCACATTATCCTGGTCCAAACCATGGTATTTTCCAACGTTCCATATGCATGTGAAAGCTGAACATTGGATAAGTAAAACTGAAGAAGAAATAACTTGCAGTGCATTTGATTCGTGGTGCTGATGAAGAATATGGAAAGTACCATGATTTGGCCCTCCCAAAAAACCCCAATCTATTTAGGGAGAAGTATAGCCAGGATTTTCCTTAGAGGCAAAGATGGCAAGATTTCATTCCACATACCTTGAAATGTCAGGAGAGACAAGTCCTTGGCAAAGCACATTATGCTTGATAAAGCAGATGAGCTGTGAGAAATAGAAAGGTCTTTGACAAGATGGATTAACCCAGTGCCTATAATATTGAGCGTGAACTAGAAGAATTATGAGGACAGTGCAATACTGAGTGGAGTTTTGTTCTGTTGTACATAGAGTCAGAGTGAAGGAGACCCAGTCAGCACCTAACAACAGTACTATGATAGCCTTCTAGGTATGTTTTGGAGGCAGTCTAATAGTTTTTATTGCCTTTTATCTTTTGTAATTATTGTTAGAGGGTGTTTTATAACTAATAGATGCCATTTCTAGTATATGTTCTTTTATGAATATGTACTTCTCTTGCCTGATTTATTAGTCCTAATTTTCTGTGCAGCAGAGCTGTCCTTATATATTAGGGCAGCGGTACATTTGAATCCAGAGAAAATGGAGTGCTTCTTAGGTGGATTATTTATTGCAATTTTTATATCTTTAGAACTGGGGGACTCTCTGAAATTCTATTCTCATTTGCAGTGTCTTTCAGACTTAATTTCTTAATCTTATCTCTGTTTCAATGTACCAGGAGAAGCATTACTGAGTTTAGTATTCTCATCTCTCTATCGTCCTTCCCTTTAGGATCCGGGTTTCTTTGGCTTCCTAGTCGTATGCAGGAGCTCAGTGCCCTGCTGGCTTCTCTACGTCTTGTTGGTGTTCTGTGCCTCATTTGCCTGTTCTCTATCCCATTGCCCACGGGAGCATTGTCCTCTGCTTTGGGATGAAGGAATTGAGTTCAGTTTACCTCTCTCTGATATCCTGCATTTTGTGATCTTATTTCTTATGTCCCAGTTGTCTCAGGGCCTCCCCAATACCTTCAAAGAGATGTCTTTGTATTTGGGAACAATTTTGAAATGAATCTATAAATTCTTAACAGAAGCATTGTTCTTCTGAATCCCATCAGAGCTAGAGGTTTAGCTGGAAGCATCTGGAAATAGCAGAGTATAAAGGTGTAAGATCACACATTTTAAAATATCTGCCCTACATCTACCCTCTTTCATATTTATAGTCTCATAATTTCTCAAAGAAGGTGACTGTTACTCTGGATAGAATGGCATCCACCAAAGATATGATGATATCCTAATCCCTGTATTGCAATGTCCCCTTGTTTGGGAAAGCATGGCTTTTATTTATAGATAAACTAAATAATACATATATTTAATAAATATATAATATGATAAATTTATATAAATATATTATAACTATAAAATAACATAAATTACAGTGGAGTAGTCTGGGTTCTAATGCTAATCTCTCCTGAGTGGTGTTTTATAACAAAAAAGGTCACACATAGGGAGAATAGAGAGACCTGGTGATAATAGAGGCAGATGGTCCCTTAATCAGGTAATAGGTGCCAAAGTAAACACTTAGAATTGGGAGAGAACATGCAACAGTCTGTCCATTATTCCTATCTTTAATTATTTACCTAGAATGCCTTATATATAGGCAGCTTGTGCTTTCCTTTCTTAACACCTACAGAAAACAATTGAGAAGGCTGATACTGTAATCTGCATCTCTAGAATCGAGAATGATAATAAGTTAACTTAAGGTCTTTTAAGCTTCCTATTTGAGTTATTTTGTTATGATACACTGACAAGACTAAGAACAACCCCTCTACACGAATTTAATTCTCCACAATTAAAAAGAGAATGATTTGTTTCTGATTTTCAGTTACAGCAACCCTTGCAACCAAAGAAGATAAAGAGATTATTTCAGAGTAAAATCATGGAAACTCTCTCTGCGTGCCACGTCCTGATATCATAAAGCCCCGAGTGTGTTATTGACTTCCTTTGTACTCTCTAGCACAGAAGCAGCAAGTCGCCTATGATGGTTTTTTCAATAACTACTAGCTTCAATTAAACTTTGGCCTTATGTCACATCAGATGAACAAAAATTAAAACTGTTTTACTGTGGTCTACTCTGGACCCTGGGCTTCCCTCAAGCTTTAATAGTTAAGAGAAATGTTCCATGTGGTGATCCCTGAATCTTTAAGAGGTAAGACAAATGTCCCCAAACTCTCAACAGAACTCCATGCCTTTCAGCTGATTCCAACTTATAGTGACTCTGCCAAGGAGAGTCATACTGCACGTGAGGGTCTCTAGACTGTAAATCTTTTTATTAAAAAATTACTAAAAGATAGGGCTATTGTGGGCTCTTACAGCTCTTATAATGACCCACACATCAATTTTATCAGGCATGTTTGTACCTATGTTGCCATCATTATTTTCTAAACCTTTACTTTCTATTGAGCCTTTGTTATTGGCTCCTCACTACCCACTCTCAGGGTCAATTATTTTTATTATTATTTTTATCTTAACACTGATTTTAGTCTTCCTTCTCCCATGATTTCTGTTGTTCATTTCCCTAGACATGGGACTGGGGGCTAATTATATATCCATGATTGGCATTGGATTTCTCTTCCTCCTCTCGTCTCCCCACCTTCCCCGTATTCTCCAGGTATTGCTCCTCCCTTTCCTGTTCCTGGGTTCTGTAGGGTGTGAGCATTTTTCTCGTATCTGTACCTGGACACATGCTCCAGTCTAGTCGCCAGTGGGAGGCAGGACTGGGGTCATGATAACGGGATGTGAGGAAACCTCAAGGGACCAGAGGAATAGTGTATGTCTCATCAAAGCTATACTCTGCCCTGGTGGCTTCTTCCCTTTCTTGTGACCTTTCTGTGAGGGAATGTCCCATTGTCTACACATGAGTTTGGGGTCTCTGCTCCAAACCCTCTCGTTCTCAACAATATGCTATTTTTTCTGTGGTTGTTGTTGCTGTTTTTTTTGTTGGAGGGTGGGGGGGGTTCTTCTCATGTCTGTTACCTGATCCAGTCAATACCTCATGATCACACAGGCTGGTATGCTTCTTTCATGTGGACTTGTTGCTTCTCTCCTAGATGGCCATTTGTTTAGCTTCAAGCTTTTAAGACTCCAGCACTACACTGTAAATCTGTATGACAGTAGGAAGTCTCGTCTTTTTCTCTTGGAGTAGCTGGTGGTTTCAAACTGCTGGATTTTGTAATTAGCAGCCCCCAAAGCAGTCCCTATGTCACCAGGACTCTCTATGGCTCATGCATACCAATTCCTGAGCAGTGTGCCATTTCAGATACAAATGACTAGGATCACAGAAAGAATACATTCTAGATTCAACCTCTACCCGAAAAATAAGGAAGTATATAAAACTGAAGCTGTTTAAGGATTTGCTACCTCTGAAGTGATCAGTGATATGTAATATAAGAAGTCACTAGAACTGAATGATTGTAGCCTCTGCGGCTGCTGAGGTCATAAAATTTTTCCACCCTTAACTCGGATGTAAAGTCAACTCCTTTGTAAGTATGCTTGATCAGCTAAATCTAACTCATGTATGAGACTTTAGTTGCAAAGGGTGAGGGCCATGTAGCATTACGGTTTTTCAGTCTCAACAATTCAGGCGGGTGTCTGAGGGGAGAACTCATGGTATTTAACAAGCACAATGGACGTGTCCACCACATACACTGTAACTGATTTTTCAGTGTATCTATTATTCTTCATTTTTATGCTATTTACCTAGAATGCCTTCCTTATAGGCAGTTTGTATTTTTAGTGATCAAGAGTGAAGCTATTTTATTCCCCAAACTTTGACCTATTCTGGTTGCTGTCTGTCTCTGGGAAGGGCAATGCTGCTCCCAGCTAGGTACCCCTCAGCATGGGCTCTTTGTGGCTTCACTTCTGGTCACCATTCTGTTCCAACGAAAGCAATCACCTAATTCTGGGGATCTGATCCCTCTAACTAGCATACTCTTTTGACCTTCTATTTAATTAATCTGGAACTCTGTCATTTTCTCTTACATAAGTTTAGAACCATTCACGCAGTCTTCTCCCTTGTCTCTCTTTCTGTCTTCTGATCTCCAAACTGGCCAAATCCTTCATACGAGAGATCTTTTTCACATTTCTGTCCTTTACCCTTACATGCCTTATATCCATTATTTACATGCACCCTAACTCTATGGGCCTACTAGTAATTTCCCAAGATCCTTTTATTTTAATTTTTCACTTCTTTAAATGTCATCCATTGTAATCCCTTTCCCTTTCCTTTCCACTCAGACTTTAAAATTCTTTTCAAATGTTATTTATTCCATGAAGTTTTTCCAAATTTCCTTCTACTGTGAATATGCATAATGTTATTATAGCATCAAAGAGAATCTTCTATTGAAAGCTTCATCTGCCTCTTCCCACAAGACTATCACATTTTTGAGATCATATATCGTATCTTATTAAATTTTGCTTTCTTAAAGTATTCTTTTATAGATGGAGTTGAGTAATCCAACTATTTATTTATGAAAAAAGTTATGATTAAAGCAGAAATTTTAGCAGTATTTTCAAAGCTTATAAGTTAAATTAGATCTTTGAACTCTTTGCAAGCTGGAACTTGATGGTCTCTTTCCTGTCTTTTTTCTGAACTTAATATGTTTTTCCATAAATATTGGCAGTAATGAAAAAACTTTACCAGCTTGAACTAGGAAGATTTGTTCTAATTACTTTTACTTTGTTCAAGGTAGAATTCAAATATCTTCTAAGACATTAATAAACATTCACTTTTCATAAATTTTATAATATAACTCCAATACCAGGACAGGGCAAAAGAAGCTTCAAAGACATGCACATTGTGAAAAATAAATATTTTAGGATTAAATCCTCATGCAGGCCTCAAAAATATTGATATCTCTTTGTTTTTAATGAGTATATGCTCATATGATCAATTATAACTTTCTAAGTTGAAGTAATGATAAATTTTCCTTGATTGATCACATGCTTACGTGAAACCACATTTCTCTTGTTTACATTCTCTAGGTAATTTTTTCATAATCATTTTATTTAGAGTTAATACAGTTATCATATCATCCCATAGTTCAATCACATCAAGCAGCATTGTACAATTGCTACCACAATCAGCTTCAAACATACTTTTTCTTCCTAAATTCTTTGACATCACCTTTATTTTGTCCCTCCTTCTCCCCCAGTAAACTACCCCACCCTCAAAACTTTGTTCTACTTGCTATCCCTATAGGTTCATCAAGTCTGGGTTTTATACACTGAAAACAGGAAAAAAATTAACAAAAATTCAAGGGCGGACCCACAATGACACAATACAGCTGAGATAAATCCCAATCTGAACAAACAGAAAATGTTGAAAACCAGACCTGGTCTACTGTGCATCGGAGGGGGAATCAATTGGCAAGGCTTTAACCATTTGTGTTAGTCAACATAGACTAGAGAAGCCAATTCAGGGAGCCCCATGTGTATAAGAAAGAGGTTTATAAATAAGAACAACTGATACTGAGAAAACATCCCAGTCCCATCCAGATCAAGTCCATTAGCCCATCTATCCAACACCGATCTATAAAGTCTCTTCAGACTCATGAAACATGCAATAATGCTGAATACAGGAAGATTACAGGCCAGTCTTGTGGATCCAGTGGGACTGTAAGCATTGCAGCGTTGGCAGGGGTCTCCACAAGGTTCCTTCAGCTCGGAAACTCTGACTGTCTCAGGGTAGCTTCATGTGGTTTCTCCTCAGAAAAGTATCACAGAGAGTGAGCAGAGAAAGAGTATGTCTCCTTCTTCCAAGGACAAAATTCTCTAGTTTCCAGACTCCTCAGGGCAAGACCAAGACCACACAGAGGCCTCATTGCTATACAAAGACTGACAGGCTAGCCTAAACCCCTTCACTCATAATCCTCTGAAATTGACAACAGATTATATAACTACCACACCATTCAAATCAGGTTTACCCTATTGATCTTCTACAGTCCACTCTTCAACGCACTTTGTTTAGTAATCACTTTCCTCCCATCGCTTATTATAGAGAAAAATCAAAGGAGATTTATTTCCTATGTAGTTTCCACAACTGTAGCTTAAGCCTCGACTGCCATCCATAGCTTTCTGCAAACTGTACTCTCCCAATGTAGGCTCTGATACAATTCTCTCCTTCAAATAACTTAAAATTATTTGATTTAGAATCCTTTGGTGACTAAAGTTGGTGTGCTTCTTCCACGTGGACTTAGTTGACATCTCATTTAGATGGCTGCTTGCTTAAAAACAAGCCTGTGAGGCCCCAGATGCTATTTTATTCAATATCCAGGTACCAAATCACATTCATTAAAAAAAAATTTCCAGGAATAACAGACTACTTCTGCAATATGACACATCTATTCTGAAACATAGCTTTTAATTTTGCATACGAAGGCTCAGCTGCTAACCAGTGATAAGTAAACCCCATAATTTTCTGAAAGAGAGGATAGGCTTCTCAATGTAAATCCCAGTTGCACAGAACCAGATCCAACAATTTCCAACACAGCATCAATTTGTAAAATGTGCAACCAGAATTAAAAGATTGATCTGACTTTAAAATAGAGTAAAACTACATTTATACCTTGTTCATTGATGTGTATTCAAAGAAGCATTGTTGAGATTCTAATTGCAGTACTTGAAAAATAGTTGCATAGTGTTATGAATTGAATTGTGGCCCCCTCAAAATATGTTGAAAATTCTACTCCCTAGGGAGCAGTTCTATTCTATCCCCTAGGGTTGCTATGGGAGGGAATGAGTTCACTGTGAATCAGAATTGGCTGGTTGTTAGTGTGTGAATTGTTATCCAGGTTTCATGGCTCCAGCCTACTGAGTTGTTGTTGGTGGGGCTACTGAGTGAATCCGACTTACAGCAATCTTTTGTGCCCGCCCCCTTCTGTGTCATCCTCACGGATATATTTGAACCCATTGTTACAGCTACTGTGTCAATCCATTTCCTTGATTAAGTAATATTCCATTATGTTTATATACCACATTTTATTTAGCTTTTCAGATGTTCATTGGTATTTAGGTTGTTTCCAACTTTAGGGTATTCTGAGGAGTGCTGCAAGGTATATTGGCTATATACCTAGAATTGGGATTTCTGGGTTATGCTAAAGTTATATCTTCAGCTATGTTATAGATATAGTTCTATTTTCAGCTCTTTGAGGAACCACCATATTATTTTCCATGTACCATTTTGCATTCTTTGTTCCCCAATAATTTTATTGGGGGCTCTTACAGCTCTTACAACATTCAATACATCATTTGTATCAAGCATATTTGTACACTGATTGCCACTTCATTTTCAATTATTTTCTACTTGATGCCTTGGGATAAGCTCCTCTTCCCCCTCCTTTTTTAAAAATATCATTCCATTGGGGGCTCATACAACTCCCATCACAATCAATACAGGCCTCAATTGTATACATACCACATTTGCACACCTGCTGCCATTATCACCCCCGAAACATCCTCCCCCACTTAGGTCTCCAGTACCACCTCCCCATATTTCACCTTCCGCTCTCCTCCCCTATGAACCCTTAAAAATTTACACATTGTTATTACTTTTTCACATTATACTAAGTCCTGCCATTTTGCATTCTTTCGATAAAGCTCCAGTTTCTCTGTATCTTTATTGACATTTGTTATTTTCTCTTTCATTTTGATCATTTATATTTTAATATTATTTTTCCTGAGAGTGTAATAGTATCTCACTGAAATTTTGAATTTTATTTTCATGATGATTAATGTTTAGCATTAATCATGTTTAGCATCTTTTTGTGTAATTATAGGCTATCATATTTTCTTTTACAGATTACATGAGAGTCTCAATTCTAAGGCAAACTTCACTATAATTTAATGCAACATTAAAAAGCAATGTAAAGAAGATATTCCAGAATGTAGCAGATAAGATATTAATGTTTTATGGCTAAATGTATAAAAATAATAAAATTATTTTCTTTATAACTATGTGGTTTTGGAGAAATGCTTCTAATGTATGCACAAATCTTACACACAGGCAGAAATTTTGTGATCTTAATGGAATACTTGGAGAAAACCATTTGCAATAGGACACAGTCACCTCTCTAGCCTTCTCTGTATGCTCTTTGAGCCTCTAAAATTTTATAGGTAAAGGTTTGACCTGAAGGATATTTGGAAGTATTTGTAAGAATTGTTGCATATGCATGTTAAATTCTTTTCTTAATGACAAATCATGATAAGATCATTGAAAAAAACCTACATTTTTGCATTTTATATGCCATTAAGAAAAATACCATGGTCATATAATTTCTTTACAAGCTATCATTAAAAGTGAAAACCATATCTTGGCAGGTTATTTTCAGCTATATAAAAATGATGCATTTCTCAGGTTAGAGGAATATGCTGAAGCAAGCACATAGATGTTAGAGAATAAATTGTGAGACCATATCAGAAACACTAATCTAGAAACGTGATCTTCAGTGGAATTTGAGTGAATGTTTTTCATGTGTATTTATGCATACTAATGCAATTTGAATTCCTCCTTACCTAAATATGGCATCTCAAATATTGAATTTTAGAACCAACTTGAAAGCTTTCACTAAGGGTGATCCCCCACCCCCTTCTTACATCTGGACACATACTAGCTCTTATTCCTTATCCTAGATGGCTATGTACAAAGATAGCTCTGTACATACAAGTACGAGTAAGTGTAGCATGGTGGAAAAACATTTCTCATCCTCACTTTGACCTTCATTTATTTAATAATCATCTCTATTACACAATGACAGCATTAAAGAGGAATACTCTCCAGGAAAAGGATTGACACAGTGGCTATAACAATATACTCCAGAAGCAATGACTGTATAGATTTTACTGCATCAGGTAGTATTTCCTTACATTTTACTAGGGTCCCTAATGTCACTATGAGTCTCATCTAGCTCGATGGCATCTAACAAAACCCACAAGAAGTACTGAAGTAACATTATGGTTGCAACAATACACTGACAGATGGTTGACAGAAATCCATGACAAACTCAGAAGAGGAAGTGGAGCAAGAAATAGTGCTGAGTTCAGATTAATCAAGCCTAAAAGCACAGAATATCAGAGATGGTTACCTGTGTGCCAATGACTGTGCAAATGCTTTTGGCTCATAACAAACTATGGATAACCTGGAGAAAACTTGTACTTCAGAACCCTTCATTATGCCCACGTGGCACCTGTACATAGACAAAGAAGCAACAGAGCAGAACAAAGGAATATTGCAAGGCTTAAAATCAGAAAAGGTGTGCGTAAGGGTTGTATCCTCTCACCATATTATTCTATCTTTATGCTGAGAAAATTATCAGAGAAGCTGGGTTTTATGAAGAAGAATCTGGCTTAAGGGTTGGAGAGGACTTACCAATAATCTTCCATGTGCAAATGACATAGCATTGACTACTGAGTGTGAGGATGAAGACCAGAGATACCAACCTTCAGTACAGATGACAACTCAGTGGAAAGAAAACCCAAATAGTCCCAAGTAAACCAACAGTAAACATCATGGTAAAGAGAAAAAAGTTTAAATTTGTCAAGAATTTTGTCTTGCTTGGATCCACAATCACTACTGCTCAAAGAGGTAGCCGTCAAGAAATCAAAAGACATATTTTTGGGGGGTAACCTGCTAAACAGACCTCTTTAAGGCATTGAAAAGTAAGGGTGTTACTTTGAGGACTATGTTAGATTGGGTTCTCTAGAGAAACAAAACCAGGACACTTATGATTTTATATACATATATATACAATAGATGTATGTATATAACATATGAAATAAACAACTAATTATTCTATAGAGCAGTAAAATGGCTCAATGCAGCTCACTTCCAAGAGACAGCTAATACACTGATAGGACTTCAAGTCTTTAGGGCTATCGGGTGCAGGTCAAAGAAGGAGACAGCTGAGTCCTCTGTAGAACAATTCAGGCAGTCTTGCCACAGGCAGCAAACAGCAACGCAGATCATCAACCCACAGTCAACCAAATAACAGGGTTCAACAGTCCCTGGCTCAAGCCATATATACAATAGTAGCATGGCAAAGTAGATCTTGAAGGAACCTCAAACTAAAGTGACACTGTCCAGGGATTGGGTGTCTCACAGGTTGTGTTGCTCACCAGTTAAGGTAGAGAACCAGCTAAGGTAGCCACACATGTGTCTGATCATTAAAGAGCAAGAGACAAAAAAGGCAAGGCTCACCAAGCCATTTTTCTCTCCGCCCTTCAATTAATCCAACATGTGTTCACTGACCGGGATGGCACAATAAACCTACCTATCACAAGAATTAAGATCAGCTTGACCCAAGCCATGGCATTTTCAAGCACTTGATATGAACATGAAAGTTGGACATGAAATAAGAAAGACCAAAGGAAAATCAAAACATCTAGACTGTGGTGTTGAGAAGAATATTGAAAGCACCATAAGCTGCCCAAAGAATAAACAGATACATCTGGGAAGAATTGCAACAAGAAAACTCCATCAAGAAAAAAATGGTCAGAATCTGTCTCTCCTAATTTGGACACGGTATTAGGAGAGATCAGTCTCTGAAAAAAGGACATCAATACCTATAACACAGAAGGGCAGTGAAAAAGATGAAAGCCATTTACAGGGTGTGACCCACAGCAGATCCTATGCACTGCATGGTTGTTTGCCATCCTCATAATTGTTATTATGCATGAACCCATTGACAAAGCCACTGTCTCAATCCATCTTGTTGAGTGTCTTCCTTTTTCTTTTTTCATTGCCTCTCCACTTTATCAAACATAATGTCCTTCTCCAGGGACTGGTCTCTCCTGACCATATAGCCACAGTATGTAAGATGAAGTTTTGTCATCCTTGCTTCTAAGGAGCACTTTGGTCTTACTTCTATTCATTTATATCACTTTGTCCTTTTAGAAGTATATGATACTTCCAATACTCTTCTCCAGCATTACAATTCAAATACATCAATTACTCTATGATATTCCTTATTCAATGTCCAACTTTCACATTCATATAATATCTTATGATAGAGTGGAGAATATCATGCCTTGGTTCAGGTGCACGCTAGTCCTCAGAGAAACACCCTTGCTCGTCAATATTCTAAAGAGATCTCATGGTCAATATTCTAAAGAGATCTCATGCAGAATATTTACCTAATGCAACAAGTCTTTTGTCCTCTTGACTGCTCATCCATGAGCACTGATTGTGGATCCTTGTCAGACAAACATCCTTGACAACTTCAACCTTTTCTCCATTCATCATTATGTTGTCTGTTTATTCAGTTTTGAGGATTGTGGTCTTACATATGTTGAGTTGTACTTTATATCAAAGGTTACAATGCTTGATCTTCATCACCAAATGGTTCGAGTCCTCCTCACTTGCAGCAAATAATAATGTGTTATCTGCATACTGACGGTTGTTAATAACTCTTCCTCCAATACTGCTGACAAACTCTTCTTCAGATAATCCAGCATCTCTGAAGATTTGTTCAGCGTAAAGTTTGAACATATATGATGAGACACACACCCTTCCTGATTTTAAACCATACAATATCCCCTTGTTTTTTTGCATAACTGCTTCTTGATCCACGTACAAGTTCCTCATGAGCATGATTAAGTGTTCTGGAATTCCCCTTCTCAATATTATCCACAGTTTATTGTTCTTCACACAGTCAAATTTTTTTTGCACAGTCAGGGAAACATGAAAATCTTTCTAGTAGCCTCTACTTTGAGCCAAGATCCATCTGGCAGTAGCAACGAATGAGAACCCTTGTTCCCCATCCTTTATTGAATCTGTCTGAACATCTCGGGCAGTTCTCTGTCAATGTAGTACTTCTGGAACTGTTGCTGAATAATCTTATGCAAAATTTGACTTGTGTGTGAAATGATCATTCTGTAATTTGAGCGTTCTGTTGGGTCACCTTTCTTTGGAATGGACACAAATATGGATTCCTTCCAGTCAGTTGACCAAGTAGCTGCTTTCCAAACTTCCTGGCATAGACAAGTGAGTGCTTTTAGTACTTTTTCAGTTGACTTAAACAATTCAATGGCTGCTCAATCAATTCTTAGAGCCCTGTCTTTGATTAATGCATTCAGTAGAGTTTGAACTTCTTCCTTCAGTGTCATTGATTCTTGTGCATATGCTTCCTCTTAACACGGTGGACTGTCAATTGTGTCTTTTTGGTGTAGTGACTGTGCTGTCTTTACATGTTCTCTTGATGCTCCTTTCATCATTCAATATTTTGCCTACAGAAACTTTCAAAATTGCAACTTAAGGCTTGACTTTTTTTCTTGAGTTCTTTCAGTTTACTGATAGGTTGAGCATGTTTCCCTTTTGGTTTTCTAATTCTAGGCCCTTGCACATTTTGTTTTAATATTCAGTTTTGTCTTCCTGAGCTGCCCATTGAAATCTTCTCTTCAGCTGCTTGATTTCACTCTTTCTACCATTTGCTTTAGCTAGTCTATGATGAAGAACAAATTCCAGCATCTTTTCTGATATCCAATTTGATCTATTCTTTCTTTCTTATCTTTTTAATGACCTTTTGCTTTCTTCAAGAATGATAGTGTGATACTCATCAGGTTTTTTTTTTTGTCATTGATGTTCAATAAATCAAATCTATTTTAGAGATGTTCTCCAAATTCAGGTGGGACATTCTCTTGGTTATATTTTGACTCTTGTGGGCTTGTTTCAGTTTTCTTCAGCTTTATCCCGCACTTACAAATGAGCATTTGATGACTGGTTTTGCAGTTAGCCCCGGATCTGGTTTTAGCTGCTGATACGAAGCTTCTTTATCATGAATTTCCATATATGTAGCCAGTTTGATTTCTATGCATTTGATCTTGGGAAATTCATGTGTGCAGTGTTGTTTAAAGAGGTATTTGCTTTGAACTAGTCTTTGGTTTGCAAAATTCTGTCATGCGACCTCCAGCTTCATTTCTCTAAACAAGTCCATAAATTCCAACTACTATGCCTTTCTCTTTATTTCCAACTTTCACATACCAGTTACCAATAACTATCAATATATTTTTATTGCATATTTGATCAAATTCTGACTAAAATGATCAAACATACAATCTAATTTCTTCATTACTTGCTTTTGTGGCTGGTGCATAAAGTTTAATAATGGCTCTATTGATTGGATTTCCTTGAAGATACATATAATGCAATCCAGCACCGTGCTTCATGATGGATTTAACAAGATCTTTCTTCACAATGAATTGTGTCAAGCCATTCCTCTTGATTATGCTATTTCTGGTATAGCAAATCATATGCCTTTCTGATTCAAAGATGGCTGATAACCAGTCCACATCCTTCCTCACAATGAATGTCAAGCCATTCCTCCTGATGATGCCTAGATTATTGATTGTCATATATTTTATTTCCTTTTTGACCACTTCCAATTTTCCTACATTCATACTTTGCACATGCCAAGTTCCATCATTGCAAGATTACTGCAGTTGTTTCTCTTTATGTTAGCTTATGCCTCACTAGCAATGAAAGATCTAGAAGGCTTCCCTCCCACAGGCTTTGCCCGACTCGTGTCAACATGGTTGACTCCCTAGCAAAAATCAGCTCCTCTTCAGTCACCTTGCAAGTGCCCTCAGACCTGCGAGGCCCATCTGCTGGCAGAATCTTTGACAATGCTCTGCTTCTTTTATTTAGGCTTTCGGTCTTTGAGATGGCTTTGAAGCTGCGCATAAGGTTTTCATCACAGTGGCAGTTGAGTCGTTCTTGGTTGTTTATTCTTAGTGTGGAAGATCTGCTAAAATCTGTATGTTGTGGGTGACCCTGCTGGCATTTGAAATTCCAGCAATACAAACCATAAGACAAACTGATAGGCAAGGGGTAGACCAACTCCTGCAATAGGAAATGTTATTAACCCCACTTTACAGATTAGAACATTGATAATGAGATGCATCCTTCAATCATACAACACCGAGATTAGAAATAAAAATTCTCACATTGACCATTTCTACAGACAGTAGTCATCGGGCACCTTTGCCTAGCTTCCTATATGGAAACCAAGCTGTGAACTTCTATTTTCATCCACTGAGCACAGAGTCTTTCCTTAAGTGGTAGGAAGCATGAATTTTAGTTTATACAATACTGAAACTGGGATAACAGTATCTGTTCTTTCTATCATACAGGCTTCGAATTAAATAGGGATGTGTGGAAGAGCATAGAAATGTAATTATTCTTAAAACAATGACTTTAGATTCAGTGACTTTGTTAAGTAGAATGCTGGTTTCTTTCTATAAGAAAAAGGGGGGGGGATCTGTCAATCCTCTAGGGATGCAATATGTTGGAGATGCATGCCAATGCATTTCCCAGCAGGCCTTTGTACAGACTTGATGGTAATCAAGGGAATGAAATCTAAAGCTGCTGTGGTGCGTGCAATGGGGCTTCATAGACATTTCTGAGGACCTTTAATAATTTAGGAATCATTGTGCCTTGGAATTATTGAGGACTTCTAGCATTTTTAAACCAAGGGCAGACAGTGTCAAGCATAGCAATGCCAAATGTGATTTCAAAGACTGTTGTTTCACTGCAGAACACACAAGAAGCAATAAAAAGAATCAATCCTTTGTTTAAAACATTATATTTTGTATCTCATGCACACATATGAAAAGTTATATGCATTGTATCTTCATAAGAATCCTGTGCAATAGACAAAAAACATAGTTTATAAGGCATGCATGCCTGTCACCCAAGGAAAATGTCCCTCTGTAATATGGCTATCACCAAAAATAGAAATATTAAAAATTGTAAAATATTGTCCAGAACTAAGAATTCAGCATGATTGGAATAAGAGCCTGAGAAAGCATCTACAGCTCCCGGTCATGTTTACCCAATGGTGTGACATTTCAAGTCTGTTTAAAGTCACACAGAAATTAAAGAAGACAGATGATGCCAAAGCCTTCAGTCTCAAAATCTGCTCCAGATCCAGTTCCAAGCAGTACACACAAACCCTGGATGGAGTCCAGAAGGGACTGAAGTTACAGCACAAGCAGGCAACCACAGAGCTCTCCAGACCTTGTTTTCAGAGGGAGCATCAGTTCCCAAACATCTCATTGGCTTTGGGTTAAATTTGGAGCTAAGTAAACAGCATGTCAAAATGTCATAAAATACAGTGAGACTCGCCCTCCAAAAAAGTCATAAAATGCATGTGAGAGGGTTAGAATAGAGACTGATAGAATGACCATTTTTTTCATCTCTATAGTCTTTCACATCAGAAGTGGCTCTGTGTTTCTTTTTACCTTGTAGGTGTGCTACTAAAAAGAGATGAGTCAATAAATAAATAAAATCAGAAAATAATTGGACTGTGTACATTGGTGCTTATAACAAATAATGCCATTCCATTTGGGTGGGCTAAGTGAGAAGATAATGCTTCCAGTACAGCATCTCTTTCTTTGTTAAATTAAGAAAGCTGGTTACATAGAATACCTAAGCATCTTTCATGCAAAGAAGACAATGCAAACCCCTGTGAGAAGGTGCAACTTTGTGGGCACTGAGTCTGGAGAACATATGGTTATTTGATGCAAGCTGGGAAACTATCCCTTCCTTTGAGTGGACACACACTCATATTAGGTTAGCATTGGTGAGGAGATCGTAATCCATAAGCTACCACTGCAATGTACATGACACCATTGCTTGTAGCTTAACTTCATTTTTATAAGTAAAATTACATATATGAAAATTGGAAAGGTATGCTAACATATAACAATGCAATTTTACTTCTGAATTATAAAATTGTGACATTTTATATATTCTGTATTATAGGAGATTTTTAAATTATCCACATAAATAAGAATTATGTTAGTCTGAGTTGATTAGCAAAACAAATCCAGAGACACTCTTATGTGTATAAGAGAGAGTTTTATGTCAAGAGTAAGTGTATATTAAGAAAACATCCCAGCCCAGTCCAGATCAAGTCTGTCAGTTCAATATTAGCCCATATGTTCTGTATGAACCCGTATGTCTGATACTAGTTCATAATTTTTTCTGCAAACTTATGCAGCACATGCAATGATGCTGAAAGCATGAAGCCCATAAGCCAGTGGGTGAAGAATCTCAGAGCTGGCACAGCTCTCCATGTGGCTCCTCCAGTTCCAGGGGCCTACTTGCCCTCAGCACATATTCATGGGGCTTATTAGCAGAATGTGAAGCAGAAAGAGTGTATACTGCTTTTAGGGAAGAAGACAGCCTCAGAATCCTTATAAGAAGGCCACGCCCCATAAAAGCTTCATTGGTTATAACTTGAATGATGGACTAAAGTCCACTCCTTCACACAAGTTGACAGGAGATGTAATTTCCACAATAAAACATAAATATTAAAACTATTAGTTTTTAAATCCGCTTTCATTGAGGTCTTCCCTCATACCATTGTGTATGCCATTGTTTCATTTCTGATTTTTTTTCAAATTTAATTTTTTTAATTAAAATTTTATTTTATTAGGGGCTCTTTATTACAATTCAGACAGATATCCATTTTGTCATATACATATTTACATATATTGTCATCATCCTTTTCAAAACATTTTCTTTTACTTGAGTCCCTGGCATCAGCTTCTCACTTTCCTCACCTCCCTCCCCTTTCCCCCCTCCCCCATGTCCCCTTGATAACTTATCATTTTTTTTTCAAGTTTTGCACCAACTGTGTCATTTCACCCATGTTTGTGCTGTCCATCCCCCTGGGATGGAGGTCATACTTCGGTCATTGTGTTTGGTTCCCCTTTACTCCACCCCCCTTACTTTTACCCTCCTAACATTGCTGCTTTCGTTATTGGTCCTAAGGGGTCTATCTGTTCTGTATCTCCTATATTTTGAGCTCTTATTGGTAACAGTACACATTTTCTGGTCTAGCCAGATTGTTAAGACAGAACTGGGGTCATAGTAGTAGGGGACACAGAAGCATTAAAGAACTAGAGGAAGAGGGCTGAGTCCCGTTGGCGTAGTGGGTTGTGCGCGGGACTGCGGCCCACTGGGACGGAGGTTCAATTCCAGCAGTGGAGCTGGGCCTCCTCCTCCCACCACTGGAGAGCAGTGATGCCCCCCCCCCCCCAAAAAAAAAAAAGAACTAGAGGAAGGTTGTGTGTTTCTTCAGTGTGATACTACACCCTGACTGGCTCTTTTCTTTCTTGTGGTCATTATAATGGGGGGTGGGAGGAGTGTCCAAATGACTACTAATGGACTTTGAGTCTCCATTCTTCTCTCCCCCTCATTCCCAAAACCAGAATGAAAGCTGAATAATTTTAGTGAACCGGGAGGAAAGTAAAAGGAAATAGAGTAGAGAAATGGGAGGCATAGTACAAAAATATAAGTCTAAATACAGGCATATATATGTGCATATATATATACACACACACACACGTGTGTGTGTGAATACATTTATATTCAGGACAGGAGAATAGAGTTATGTACATATATATATTTATAAAATATCACTGTAGTAGACGGACATTGGACCTCCATTTAAGCACTCCCTTAAAGCTAGAAGAATTTGTTCTACTACAGCACTGTGTGATGTTTGCCTTCCCTAACACAATTGTTGAAGACAATCTGAGTGCATAATAAAATGTGGCGAAGAAAGCTAATGGTTTACGGCTACCCAAAGATAGAGTGTGTGGGGTCTAAAAGGTTTGAAGATAAACAAATGACCATCTAATTGAGATGTAACAAAGCTCACATGGAGTGATCATGAGGTGTCAATGGGATCAGGTATCAGGCCTCAAGGACCCAAACAAAACAAACAAAAAGCATATCATTTCTGATTTGCATTTGTTGTTCCAACTCTTAAATGAAATGCTACAGAAAGTTTGTGGAAAATTAGAATTAAAAGATGATGAAATTTTTCCACAACCTTTGTGAAGTCTCCTTGTATAGTTAAGGTAGTTCTATTTGAGACTTTTGTCTTGCCAAATATTCCTTCAAATATGGAAATGTACAGGAAAATGCACAGTTTGAATCTTCAGATTAACATATTCTAACTTAAAGATCTTAGTTAGTCAATCACTTTGAATCTCAGTGTCCTCATCTGTCAAATGCAATATCTATCATTTATAATTATTAAAAAAGATATAACCAATTTTGATCACCTACATGTAGGTTGGATATTTTGATTAATCTTAGTTACTTTCACCTAGTGCCAAGTGGTCTACACTTGACTCCTAACTACAAGATCGGCAGTATGAATTCCTCTGCTTAGTGGGAGAAAGATGAGGCTGTCTACTCTGATAGATTGACAGCTTCAGTGACCCGAGGGAGCAGTTCTACCTACCCTAGAGAATCTCTGTAAGTTGAAAGCACCTCTATGACAATGTGTTAGGGACCCTCTAGCAGAGGGGGTCACATGATGTCTGTTAACCAGAAGGCTGCAGCTTGAATTCAACAGCCACTCCAGAGGATGAAAATGCAGCTTTCTACTCCTCTAAAGATTTACTGCTGTAGGAACCCATATGGGCAATTCTGTTCCATTGGACCATTCTGAGTCAGTACCAATTCCATGGGATTGCATTTGACAGATGCGGACACTGAGATTCAAAGTGATTGACTAACCAAGATCTCTAAATTAGAACATGTTTTTTTCAAAGCTTATTTTGATTATATTCTAATATTAACAATTTGCTATGAAGAACAAAAGAGAATGTGTCGATGATATTTCATTTCTACTTTATCTTTTAGGTGTGATTTATAATCATCTAGAGTGAGCTCCACAGTCTTTTCCTCCTTTGACCAAGGTTCCCCAGCTACCACATGAATGAAGAGAAAGAGTATAAACAAGACTGAAGTTGCATCTCCCAGGGATATTCTTTTATTCCTTTACTGAACAAATACTTAATAAGTATCAACACTGTGGTAGACACCTTCCTAGGTACCACAGATAAGGGGTAAGTAAAGAAGAGGTCATTCCATTTCTCCTGGTTACAACTATGTTATGATAAGTGCTATGGAGGAAATCGCAGGCTGCCATGAGTGTATGTAATAGCAGAATGGAGATGGGGATCTGGCTAGGTACTTCTCAAATATTTGAGATGAGAGCTCAATAATGTTCAACAGTTAATCAGACAAAGTGGGGGGCGACTTCAAAGAGAGAGAGAGAGACATTCCGAGATGCAATTAATTGCTTAATATGCCTCTGCTAGTCAGAGGCCTGGCAATGTAGTAGTTATGTGTCAGGCTGCTAGTCAAAAATCAGCATTTCCCTTCAAACTACCATCACTCCATGAAGAAAAATGAAACTTTACACTCTTGTAAAGAGTTACAGTCTTGAAAACCCACAGGGGCTGAGCCTCAGTGGCATAAGTGCTTTAGTGCGGGACTTAGCAGTTCAACTCTAGCAGCAGCTCTCAGGGTAGCCGCCCACAGCCACCATAAGGCAGTGATGCCAGAAAACAAAAACCCACAGGGGCAGTTCTACCCTGTCCTCTAAGGTCACTGTGAATCAGTATTGACTCAATGGCAGTGAGGCTCATTTGGTATTTTTGGAGTCAGAGCCCTCTCTTATGTGATGTATTGCAAATCCTAACTTCTACACCAGGGATTCCAAACCCATTTGGGAAGGGATTATCTGTTGTGCTAATAAGACAGGCTTCTGAGTGTCCACCTTACTATCAGGTGTGATTCAAACCATCATCCTTTGTTTTCTTGAGGGTGTGGTCTGGAGAAGGCAAAACCCACACCTCCACTGAAATGATCTGTGTAGCATCTTTTCCCAAATGAGCAGGATGTGTGCTTTCACTTTTAGACACTTCACTCTCTTTTTCTGAATGGTCTCTGTCTGACTTCCAGTTCTTGAGACTTGGCCTGATTTTATGCCTTTCCCCAACCTTGTGCTTGAGGATGATCCTCTTAACAGATGTTACAACTTTGGGTTTGGGAGTCCCAACAGCAAGAACTCCATGAGCTGTTTCTTTAGTGGTACCTGACTTCTGTGAGACATTGCAGAACCTTGGGACATGGGGAAATATACCCAAAGGTAATCTGGTGGTTGGTATCAGGGAGAATGGAGTGGTATACTATTTTGCAAAGTCCAATATTTGAATTAACTTTACTCTCCACCTCATTGGAACTAATCTTGTACTGATTATTCCAAAAGAAATCATTTTCACATATCCCTAAAGCCAGAGTAGACTTAGTATATCAGAATACCTAAGGGAAAAAAAATTCCCTGAGGGTAGAATAAAGGAGAAAAAGAAGTCATATTAGATTGAGACAGAGTAAGGGTTACTGCAAACCACATTAAGGATTTTGGGCCCTTGACAAAATGCAATAACCATATATTTAGTTTTACAAGGGTGAAGGCAGCAGAATATGAGCAAGGTAGGCAGACTGAAAAAAATTTTGAGTGGTCAAATCGATAGAATTTGCCAAGGATTAGTTTTTATGTACATGATTGAGTAGGAGCAAAATAGGTCTTTTAAAACTTTTGGCTTGCATATATTAACAGATAGTGATCCCATTCACTGGAGACCACATCTGGGGAAAAAATTATAGGTTAAATTTGACATGACGAGTCTTAATATCTAAGGAGATATGATCAAGTAGCAAGTGGAAATCCTTTTAAGTTCAGAAGGGATTTCTGGGATGAAGTATAATTTGATTCTTTTCAAAGGATAGATAGATTTCGGTCCCAGGCATAAAGATGGGATTACATAGGATAGAAATTATATTTATTTGCATGAAGTGTCAGATTAAACATGGACTGCTATTGTAAGATAGGATCAAAGAGTGTAGCATTTAAATGATCTCTGAAGAATAAATGTCCATATATTAAAGAATTGTCTGAAGCAAATTGAGTCAATTATATTTGGCCCATAGCTTGAAATGCTCTTGCTGTGCATGGTGTTTTTCTACTTGTTTTATTCACTGCTCTTTACTACCACTTTAAAATATGAAGAAGAAATACACTCTATTTTAGAAAACCGGCCATTTAATGAAAA
>PVJH01013091.1:0-61572 GCA_004026705.1 Nesogale talazaci | reverse complement strand
GGGAGGCCAGGCAGGTGCGCCAGGCTCTGCGCTTCAGCTTGCTCCAAACACATCTGCCGTGGGGAGGTCTCGGGGTTAATTGCCTCCCGCCTCACTCTTGGTAACCGATATTTCATTTACTGCTCAGAGGGGGAGCTGCCCAGAGGATCAATCCTGGACAGGCATCCAGGGGACGGGGAGCTGGGGAGGCAGGAACCGTTTCTAGGATGGCTGAGTCCTGGGGGAGGAGGCAGAAGGCAGACAAGGGGGCCAGGGCCACTGTGGACCTCCCCCCACCCCACCCCACCCCGTACTCTGCTGAGACAGCAGCTCCAGGACCCCCTGGGGCTGGGAGAAAAATCCAGGGGTCCGGAGGTCAGCCTGCCCCAGCTCTCTGTGTTGCTTCCCCTGGCCTGGTTCCTTCTGCATTTATTAATCTGGGTGTCCCCACCAGCTGTAGCAGGTAAGATGCTGCGAATAAGGTTATTTTCACAAGTGGAGAAGGTATATTTGAAAAGCGGAACTGGAGGTGTGACTGACTCCTCGCTCCCTTCCAGGTAGCAAACCTTACAACCCTACAAATGAGGTGCTAATAAAGTGCCTGTGAAAAGTCTACACATGTTTGGGATTTGGAGGGTGTGGGAGGGTTATGAGAGGTGGCAGCTGGGGGACGGAGAGGGGGGAAAGGACCGGAGTCAAATCCATGCTTCCATTTGCTGTCCATTTGTCCCAGCCTCCCAAACTGCAAAGCAAAGCCCCTTCAAACTCAGACTCAAGTTCACCACCATTGAGTCTGACTCACAATGGCCCTATGGGACAGGGCAGAACTGGCGGTTTTACAAGCCTGCTGACAAGCGTGGAGAGCCTCGTCTTTCTCTTGAGGAGCTACTGGTGGTTTTGAACTGTTGACTTTGGGGTTTGCAACCCCTTGTGCTACCAGGGCTCCGGATAAAGCCCCATTCAACAGCTGAAATCTGCTGGCCAAGAAGAAACCCAAGGTTTCCCGGGTTGGCTCAAAGCAGAGCTTGAACCGGCCTCTGAGATGGTGGACCCAATGGGACGACAACTGAGGGCAGAAGAACAGGATTCAGGTCCTGGCTTTCCATTTCCGTGCTGGGGTTTTGGGAGAGGACACTACCTCTCTCAGTCTTGATTTCCCCATCTGTCAATGTGGCCTGGATCAAAGCAAATAACAAGTTGAAGGCCTCTTATCAGACTGTGAACCATGTGCATAATTTTTTATTCTGAATTAGATCAAGGTTTACAAAGCAAACTTTACGTTCCGCAAGCAATAATATAGACTCATTTATTTCAACGCTCTCAAGGGGCCCATCCCTACCATCCTGTGTGTTCCCTGTGTACTCAATCCCTCTCGGTTCCCTGCTTCCATTCCACCTTCTTCCCTAGCCCTGGCATCTTGATCAATTCTGCCCCTTTGATCTGGAGTGGCTGATTACGCTAATACAGGACAGAGTTCACTTCCAAACATGAAGGGTAACAAATGGTCATGCAGGTGTGTGTGTGCTTGGGGGTAGGGGTAGGGCTCACCATTCTCTATCTGCCCAAAACCTGCTAACTTAAAAAAATAATTAATTAAAAATTATTTAAAATCCTCACCTTTTTTTAAACAAGATCAAGATATGAATTTTATTTTTCAAAATCATTTTATCGAAGGCTCTTACGACTCTTATCACAATCCATATATACATCCATTATGCCAAGCGCATTTGGACATTTGTTGAAATCCTAATCTTACTGGGGAATCTTACAGCTCTTTTTTTTTTTTTTTAATTTTTAGGCATCACTGCCCTCAGGTGGTAGGAGTAGGAGGCCCAGCCTTTGCTCCTGGGAGCCAGAATTGAACCTCCATCCCAGTGGGCCGCAGTCCCGCACACAACCACTACGCCACCGGGACTCAGCCTTAATTTTTTTTTTTTTAATTTACAGCTCTTATAACAATCCATGCATCAATTGTATCAAGGATATCTGTATATATGTTGCCATCATTCTTTTCTTTCTTTCTCCCCACCCCGCCTCACTGCCCTGGTGGGAGTAGGGAGCCCAGCCTTGCTCCTGAAGAGCTGCTGCTGGACTTGAACCACCAACCCTGTGGGTCGCAGTCCCGCACACAACCACTGCGCCACCGGGGCTCAGCTTCCCTCCCATCATTCTTTTCTGTTTTTGTTGTTGTTGTTGTTTTTTGGGCATCACTGCGCTCTGGTGGTGGGAGGAGGAGGCCCAGCCCCACGGCTGGAATTGAACCTCTGTCCCAGTGGGCCGCAGTCCCGCGCACAACCACGACGCCACCGGGGCTCAGCCCCATGATTTTGAATTTTGTTCCACATTTCTTCCATTCCATCCAGGACCTTCTAATATGATCCTTTTCAGAAGAATCCATGCTGGCAGTTGGGCACCATCTAGTTCCTACAGTCTTGGGTTGGGGAGACTGATGTTTTCATGGCTCAGTAGACTGTTTCCCTCCATCTCTCCATTGTCATAACTTGTTTTCCTTCTAGATGGGGAGAGACCAGCATCTGCAACGTAGGCAGCTGCATGCGAGTTTTTCAAACGGGTTGGCCCTCACCACAATGAGCGTGTCTTTGTGAAGGATGTTCTGCCACTTGGCCTTGGTGTCCTCCAAGACAATGGCCCTGATCTCTCAGGCCCCTGACTCATTTCCTCAAAGTATGTGGTTATGTCCAAGAATTTTTCATGACTTCATCCCCTGCATGTTCCACTACATTTATGAATATATTTGCAGCAAAAGTTTATATAGGTACTAAAAAACAAAAACAGAAAAAAAAAACTCTGCTGGGCGGAGCTTTCATGGTATGAATTTTTCCCGAGAGGCGAACCTCCAGCAATTCACTCTGAGTTAGTGCACCCTGTAATGTCTCCTGGGAAGGTTCTCTCGGGTCACAGTGGATTTTTTTTTTCGTAAAAGCAGTTTCACTTGAACCTCGTTTTTGGTGATGGCCGATTTAAGAGGGCCACGGCCTGCCATGAAATTTTGTTTCCTACTGAGGAAAAGATGCCTCAGAAACTGTTGCGATGTTGAATACAGCTTACGAGGGCAGCGCTATGGGAAAAACTCAAGTGTACAGGTGATTTTCTCGTTTCAAAAAAGCTGAAGTATCAACTGATGACAAATATTGTTCTAGATATTTGTCAACTTCCAGAATGGACGAAAATGTCACCAAAACTCATGCACTTGTGCTCAACCACAGATGACGGACCACTGAAGAGATGGGGAAGTTATCTGGACTATCTGGAAGCTCAGGTCAGTGAATTTTAATGGCAGATTTGGGAATGAGAAGGGTCGCTGAGAAATTGTGCATTGAGTTCTGTCTGACTAGGAAAAAACATCTTCGAGTGGAAACAAACCATGCCTTAAAAGAACAGTTCCGAATCGACAGACTTTTCCCCCAAGGTGAAGAGACATGGTGCTATTCTTTTTTTTCTGGTGCTATTCTTATGATCCTGAAAGCACATACCAATCAAGCCAGTGGAAGATGCCATCATCCCCTGGCCCCAAAAAAAAGATCGTCAAGTGACACCAGAGATCAAGACGATGCTCGCTTTGTTTTTTTTTGGGTGTGAGGGGGTTAGTGCATTTGGAGCTTGTTCCACCGGGTCAGACTGTTAACCAAACTTTCTTTGTAGAGGATCTGAAAAGATTGTACAACAGTGTGTGACAAAAAGGGCCTGATTTGTCGCGGTTGGGGGACTGGTTTCGCCACCATGCCAATGGATCTGCTCACACAGTCATCTCCGTGTGCTGGTCTTGGCCAAAAAAACCCAGCATGCCGCTCTTGCCCCACGCACCTGACTCACCTGACCCCGCTCCATGCCACCTCTTTTTGTTTCTGCGAATGCAGAGCGCCATGAAAGGACAGCGATTTGATGACATAGAAGTGGTAAAAAACAAAACAGGGACACTGAGCCCCAGTGGCGTAGTGGTTGTGCGCGGGACTGCGGCGCACTGGGATGGAGGTTCAATTCCGGCTCCCAGGAGCAAAGGCTGGGCCTCCTACTCCCACCACCTGAGGGCAGTGATGCCTAAAACAAAACAAAACAAAACAGGGAGGTGCTGCTGTCAGCCATCCAAACAGATGAGTTTGAAAATGTTTCCAAGAATGGAGTCGCAGATTTGAAAAAAGTGTAACAGAGAGTACTTTGCAGGTGATGAGGTTGTTTTGTAAACACATTTAAATACATAGCTTTGAAAAAAATCCATTTTGGATTTATAGATAGATAGATAGATATAGATAGATAGATAGATAGATAGATATCCTCATATTAGATATATAGAGATATCCTCTGTCAAACATGTATACATTGTGGTATATTTCCACTCTCCTTCCCATACTTCTTCAGCCTGTGAGTTTACCTCAGCATCTAGTGAGGCCTTGTTGTATAAGTTCTGAAGCCAATGCACATGCATTATTATTGCAACCCACGTTGCTGGAGACTGGGATGAAGAAGATCACGGAAAGATCCAGACATCTGGGTGGTTTTCCCACCCTGGTAACTCGCAAGTGAGCGTGGAGCATTAGAGGAGGTCACGTGGGGATGAAGTACCCCAAGACCTCATGGTGACTTCTGCCACCCTTCTACTCTGTGGCCTCCAAGTAGGGACCAGAGAGCCCAGGGGGACCACCGAGACCGTGGCCCAGCCACCTGTTTCCCTCTCTCCTTGTTCCACTCAGCTTAACAGACATTACTGCAGCTCTCCTGTGGGTCCAGACTCAGCCACGCGCTACCAGGATCCCAAGACAATGAAAGAGCCACATAGAGATTCAGTCGATGAGAGGGGCTGCTTCAAAAGGTTATGGACAAATGAAATGAAAAATCATGGAGTTTGGAAGCTCTTTCATACGGGAAGCATCCAGAGAGGCCCAGGGCATGATGGCATTAGAGAGAAGGAGTGGGAGCCCAAGAGGGTACCCATACTATCAGCAGCGATTACTTCTGAGGGACTTGGTGAGGGAGGGGGATTCCTTCTTTTACTTATACAACATCAAGGAAGGAGAACCGGCGATCCCCATGGAAGGATTCCTGGATGTTCACAAGTGAGGCTGACAGCTTAAACCCAGCCAGCAGCATTGAGAGAGCAAGACCTGACCACCTGCCTCTAAAACCCCCCAGACGAGGAAACCTTCTGGGGCTGTTCTTTTTCTTTTCTTTTCTTTTTTAGGTGGGAGTAGGAAGTCTAGCCTTGCTCCTGCTGGAGAGCTGCTGCTGGACCTGAACTGCCAGCCCTGTGGGCCGCAGTCCCGCACACAACCACTATGCCACCAGGGCTCAGCCTGGGGCCGTTCTAAAATGCCACCGAGGCTGCCAACAGCAGATACTATCCAACAAGAGCAGTGTGCTTAGAAAGGCTTTCTGGAAAGCACGTGCAGGTAAGGTAGAGTTGGATTCCAGCTCTTCCAGGCACTGGTTTGTTCCAAATAAACCCCGTATAACCAGCACTCTGCGATGCAAATGGCTGCAGGCAAGTTCTCTCGGTGATACACTGCTTGAGTCTCATGAGGGTGCCTTACACAAAAACATGGTGCCAGGTCCAGTCTCGACAGAGGCTTGCGAGGGAATGTTCTAGGCCACTTAAATGCAAGGCAGAGAGGTCCCCCCGGAAGGTCCAGGTGACTGTGTAACAGGACTTCTAACAGGTAATCCTGATCGAATTCCCCCATCACAGGCCTATACCTACTCACTCTTCAAAGTTAACAAGGACTGTGCTAGGAGAATTTAATTGGGAAAGCTGACTCCATTCCCCGACAGCCCTGACCTTGCCTCTTCAGATATTGTGTGTGTGTGTGAGTGTGTGTGTGTGTGTGTGTGTGTGTGTGTCCTAACTCACAAAAACACAGAAAAGAGCACCCCTGGAGGATGCTCAAAACTGTCCTTTTGACTTCATGTAAATTAAAGAGTACGATTTACTCAGGGAAGGGTTAGACAGGAGAGGTTAAAAAAAAAGCAATCACGGGGCTGAGCCCCGGGGGCGTCGTGGTTGTGCGAGGGACTGCGGCCCACTGGGATGGAGGTTCAATTCCAGCTCCACAGGAGCAAAGGCTGGGCCTCCTACTCCCACCACCTGAGGGCAGTGATGCCAAAAAAAAAAAAAAAAAAAAGCAATGACCAAAAGACCCTTCAGAGACTTCGGTGGAGGCCAGATAGAGGAACAATGGATTCCCATTTGAATGGCAACCCGCTGTCATTGATCAGTCCTTTCTGACTCCTGGTGCCCCTCCAAGACAGGGCAGAACTGGTCATGGGCTTTCCCAGACTGCGACGGATCATGGATGGAGAGAGCCTCATCTTTTTGCCACAGAGCTGGCTGGTGGTTTTGAACAGTTAGTGGCTCAGCGTGTGACCATTTTGCTACCGGGGCTCCCACATTTTGATGTTTCTGTGTGATAAAGGTTTCTATCATTTTGTTGCAATCTTTTTCAACTTACCCACATATATCCCTCCAAGGTCAGGGCCTCCCCTGACCAGACTTTTTGAGGAAGCTGTCTTCTTGGGGCTTGGGGTACAGGGCTGAGACCCTGGCACTTAAGTCTCATTCTTCCCTTCCCAGAGGCCTGTGAATATTGGAGCCGAGGGTGGCAGAGAAAAACACACATCCTCCTCTCTGGGTCAGCAGTGAAGTTGTCGCCGTAGTTTATATCCCACTGTTCTGAAAAGATCACCCGTATTCGTTCATTTCCGCCTCATAACGATCCCACAAACCAGTTATGATCATCGGCCCCATTTTTCAGAGGACGAAACCAGGACACCCGAGAAGAGAAGGAACTTGCTCAGCCTCACACAGTCCTTTGTCCCTTGAGCAAAGGAAAAAACGGAATCTCATTCATGTCCAAAATCAATGGGCACTCCTCCCACACTGCTACTGCCCAGGCAGCTTGGGCAGCTCCCTGGGCTCCTGCCTCTTGCCACAGAGGCTGAGCTTCTGTCTCACAGGTAAGTTCAAGAGCTTCTTCCCAATCCTTGGGGCACAGGGCCCTGAGGAGTCCCAGCTGGGGCTCAGGCAGTTACAGACTTCTCGCTGCCTGCCAGAACCAGGGGTAGGACTGCGAAGCCCAAGAGCACTTCAGGTGCCTGCTGAACAATGGGAAGATGTCCTAAACGCCCCCTGCAGTTGTCTGTCTCTAAAACCAGACTGAGAGCATCTTCCAAGAGGCACAAAGTCTTGGTTAGCACCTAATACCTCGTCTGCCTCAGCAGAACTGTTTCCACGGCAATCTCAAATATCCCTCTCTCTCTCTCTTTTTTTTTTTTGTTTCTTGGGCATCACTGCCCTCAGGTGGTGGGAATAGGAGGCCCAGCCTTTGCTCCGTAGAGCTGGAATTGAACCTCCATCCCAGTGGGCCGCAGTCCTGCGCACAACCACTACACCACCGGGGCTCAGCCTAATATCCCTCTCCTTCAACTTCCACCTTACCTCCCTGGGATGGCTGCCGCAGTGTGCAGCCCAGGCCTCTGTCCCCCAGCTGCGGGGAGTGTGACCAGCAGATGGTTCTCAGCTACCAGGCCCCTTCTGGGATGGGCTCTGTGGGCCGGAGCTGCCCACTCAACCTCATATTCGGCTTCCAAAGACTGCTCTCCATGGGGGTTTCAAGGCTCAGCTCCCCTGCCCCGCCTCGGGCAGCTCTGAAAGGTCTTCCCAGCTTCCAAACTCCCATCCAGTGCCTCCTCTACGCAATCCTGCTTTCTCTCCCTTCCTTCCCTTCCACATGCTGCTCTTCTTCTCGGAGTCTGGACACCGTTATGGACTGAATTGTGCCAAGAACCTGTGCTGTCCATCCTGACCCTAGGACTTGCTCCTGTGGTCACGATCCTATTTAGGAAGGGGTTGTCTCTATGGTAAGACGGGATTCTCACTGTCACCCTCTGCCACCCTGTCTCTTCCGAGTCACAGCCACCCAATAGGGCAAAGTAGACCGGCCCCTGTGTTTTCCAAAACGCTCAATCTCTAAGGGACTAGGAAGTCCTACCTTTCCCCCGTGGAGCCGGCTGCTCCTTTCGATCTGCGACCTTGTGCCTAGCAGCCAATGCACAATCCACTCTGCCAGCGGGGCCTGTCGGAGAGAGCAGATCTTGGGCCAACCTCTCAGCAGAGATTGAACAAGTGCAGGGAGAAGAGAGATGTCAAGCTACGTGAAGACCACCCAAGAACAAAAACCCAGAAGACACGAGGATCTTCCGACAGACTAAGACTTCCCCCTCTGGCCAACTCCCTGCATTTGGACATCTAACTTCCTAAACAGGAGGAAAAGAAACATCTCCGGGTTAAAGCACCCCCCCACCTCCCGTGTTTCCGTGATCGCACTAGAGAACCAAGCCAACGTCCCTGGGCAACCTGCTTCCTGAAGACCACAGTCCTATTGGAGAAAGGCACGGCCGTCTGTGTCTGTCAAGATGACAACCCTGGCAACCCTTTGGGACACTCCTACTCTGTCCTACAGAACTGGGTTGAAATCACTCCACACGATGTACTGGTTGTTGTTGTTTAAACAGATGAGGAAAATTGACTCTCAGAAAACCCAGTGGTGGGCTGAGCCCCAGTGGCGTAGTGGTTGAGTGCGGGTGTGTTGTGCAGGGTTCTCTTAGAGAAATAAAACCAGGACACTAGTAATTCTCTTTATATATTTATATATAGAGAGGGTATATAAGATAACAAAAGCAGTATAAATTGCTCGGTGCAACTCACTTGCGTGAGACAGCTGGAAGACTGGCAGTCCTTCAAGTCTTGAGGGCCGCTGAGTAGTCTTCTGTAGATCAATTCAGGCTATCTGGTCACAGGCAGGAAACAGCAGAGCAGGTCGCCAACAGTCAGCCAGATAACAGAGTCCAACAGTCCCCAGCTCAAGAGATGTATATTCCAGGAGCGTGGCGAAATAGGGCTTGAAGGAACCTCAACTCACAGCTCCACAGTCCACGATTAGGTGTCCTACGGGTAGTGTTGCTTGGAGGTCAAGCCACAGGAAAAACAAGGCAGCTGTCTAGTCTGAAGATCTGAAAGCAAGAGAGAAGGCGGGACTCGCTGACCCCTTCCTATCTCTGCCCTTCAATTCATCCTGTGTGTTCATTGGCCATGCAGTCACAACAGACCCATCAATCTTCTGTGGCCATGTTGGCATAACAAACCTACCCATCACAGTGGGACTGCAGCCCACTGGGTTGGCGGTTCAAATGCAGCAGCAGCTCTCCAGGAGCAAGACTGGGCCTCCTACTGCCACCAGAGGGCAGTGAAGCCCCCTCCCAAAAAAAACAACAACCCAGTGGCATCACCATAGGGGGAAGGTGGTGCAGGCAGCACCAGGGGATTTGAGATGAAGATCAGTGTGTGGAAGAGAAAGGAGAGGAAGCAGGATTAGACAGATGGCCACAAAATGAGTCTATAAAGTTGTGGGACATGCTTTAGCAGTTTTTTTTTGGGGGGGGGGCATCACTGTCCTCAGGTGGTAGGAGTAGGAGACCTAGCTGGAATCGAACCTCCATCCCAGTGGGCCGCAGTCCTGCGCACAACCACTACGCCACCGGGGCTTGGCCCCAGCCCTCCATTTTCTAATAGTAGCTGCCATCCCATCAATGTTGGTGGGTGCTTTTATAACCGCTTATCTGGTCAAATGTTCTAATGATTTAGTTACAGTTGTGGCAATTGGTATTCGTGAACCTACGTCAATAAATTTTTTGAGAATGAAGTCATAATTAAAAGAAAAAGAGAAGGGCTGAGCCCTGGTGGCGTAGTGGTTGTGCGCGGGACTGCGGCCCACTGGGATGGAGGCTCAATTCCACCAGTGGGGCTGGGCCTCCTACTCCCACCACCGGAGAGCAGTGATGTCCCCCTCACACACACAAAAAAAAGAAAAGGAGAAAAAATAAAAGCTCAGCTATTCATGATGCAATTTAATGTAGATTTTTAAAAAATAAATCACTCTATTGGGAGCTCATACAACTTATCACAATCAATACATCCATCAACTGTATGCAGACTACATTTGTACGTTTGTTGCCATCATCATTCTCAAAACATCCTCCTTCTACTTAGGTTCCCCAGTATCAGCTCCCCATATTTTCCCTCCTTTCCCACTCCCCCAGCCCCGTGAATCCCTAATAATTTACAAGTTGTTATTATTTTGTCAATGTAGAAAGATTTTACAAAGTGATTCTCTTGTTGGTATTCATATATGTGAGAAATATCACAAGTCACCATTTATAGCTATCGCACATGTTATTTCATGATTAAATTCGGGAATAAATATTACCGAGGCGTCCATGTGGTCCAGGATGGGGAGAGTGGGTCCACATGTTGACCCCCGTGAGGTACAGCACTGGGTGACACCACGACGAACCAGGTCGCTGGGCGAGCTGAAGTGACTTGTCCAGCCTCAGCACTAGGTATGGAGCCCCTCTTTGTCCCCACAGACCGGCGAGGTCTTCCATCCAGGTGTGAGGGGCTGTGGGAGATGGAGGTGGGTGTGCCCAACAGTGCGGTGAGGACCCAACCCTCGAGTACAACCACCAGCTCCTGAAGCTCCTGGCGCTGTCCAGGACAAGTAGGCCTCTTGACCTCACCAAGGCAGCTATTGCAGTCCATTATGGGTAGGGGCCCGTGGCAGTTTGAGACCCTTCGCTAGCTGATCAGTGGATGCTGACCTACAGAAATGGGTCTGAAACCCTGCTGGCTGGCTGGTACTTGTAGCTGATCATGAACCTGAGGGTCAAGACGGGACGCGATCCCCGGTTTCCAAATCCCATTCATGTCACTCAGATTCTTTGTTTTTGTTTTTTTGGGGGGGGCATCACGGCTCTCCGGTGGTGGGAGTAGGAGGCCCAGCCCCACTGCTGGAATTGAACCTCCGTCCCAGTGGGCGGCAGTCCCAGGCACATCACTCAGGTTTCTTCTTTGGCCCAGTGACCAGACGTCCCGCTTTTTAACAATGTAACAATGTCCCACGGCGTTTTAAAATTAAAATAAATATATGACAATACTATTTTTGCGTTCTACGAAAATTTCTGTTGCTCCATAGAGACGAAACTTTTCATCAAAAACCTGCCCCCACCGCCGGTCAAGGGTGTCCCCGCTTAAAATCTGGTCACTTTTGCACGCACTACTGCAAGTCGATTCCGACGGGTAGCGACTCTTTGGGACAGAACCGAACTGTCCCCCTGGGTTTCCAAGCCCGTCCATCTTTGCCGAAGTAGAAAGCTCCATCGTTCTAGTTCGATCTGCCGGCCTTGGGTTTAAACCCGCTCAGCCAGTCGGGACACCAGGGGCACGCAGAGGAGGCGACTGCGCAAGCGCGCTGCTGACAGCGCGCGCCATCTCGCCGCCGGTCGTGGTTACTTAGGAAACAGCCAATCAGCGACTCGGGCAGTGGCCAATGGGAAGCGCGGAAGCCCGGGCCCGGCTTATTTGAACGCGCGGCGCCGCGCGGAGCTCGGCGTGGGCGGGGAGGGGACGGGAGCCTCCTCCCGAGTCCGGGGGGCCCTTACCTGCGGCCGCAGCGACTGGGGAGCCCTCGACGGCACGGCGGCAGGGAACCGACCAAAGGTAAGGCCTGGCCCGGCGGGTTATGGCGCGGAGCTCGGGGGCTCGCGCGCGCGCCGGGCCCGGGCCGGGGCCCCGAGCCGAGCCGAGCCGAGCCGAGCCTGCGTTGTGCGGCCGTGACCGCGGAGGCGAGACGGAGCGCTCGGGCCCCGCAGGCCGGTCTGGCGGCGCGCGGTGCGGAGATCTGAGCGCTTCCTGGCGCTTCTGCACGGGGGTGGGGGCCAGGGGCCCTCTGGGCTCCTCGATCGGAGGACCCGGGCACCCCCCACCCACCCACCCATCTGCGTTTCTGGGAACGGGGGGTGCCCGGGTCCTCCCCGCACCTCTGCACTGGCGAACGATCTCAGAGCTGCCCGGGGCCGGGACCCCTACCTGGGACGCGGCGCTGGGTGACCGTCCGATTGAAGGAAGAAAGGACGGGGTCTGGGTGACCCCCACGCAGACCTCGTGTTACTGCCTCGAGGTGCTCTGTTAGCGGGGAGCCCTGGGCGGTGGGCTTCGCCGCCGGGTTTTATTGAAGACCTTGGTTCTGAAGGCCTTTTGTCCTACTGACCACTTAGCAGACTTAACTCATTGAATCGTCACAACAAAGCCCCAAAGGTAAATACTTCACGTTACTTATCACCGTGTCCATACTGGAGGAAAACCTAGCGCAAAGAAACTTGTGCGCAGGAATCCCCAGAACGAGCTGCTCTTTATCGTTAAAAGGCCTTCTGCAGCCTCATCCCAGTTCCAATTCCATTTCCATCACCATAGCCTTCCTACATGTTAGCAACTGCCAACACCACCAGGCCCCTCTGTCTATTTCACTCTGTCCTGCCCCTACTCCCAGCTTCCCGAGGGCTATTTTAAGATAATTCAATTTGAACATCTCTATATTATCCAACCCAACCCCATTCATTCCTTTTTAAAATTATACAGTACGAGCAAAGGTGAGCAGGAAAGCATCTAGTAAATTAATAGAGGGTTTATTTGGTCAAAAGCTGTGACTTTGCAAAGACTCATAAAAAGACAAACCTTAAAAAAAAATCAGAGGTGAGGTCGGCTTCAAACTCTTTTTTTTTAGGCTTCACTGCCCTCGTGGTAGGAGTAGGAGGCCCAACCGTTGCTCCTGGGAGCTGGAATTGAACCTCCGTCCCAGTGGGCAGCAGTGCCGTGCACAACCGCTACGCCACCGGGGCTCAGCCCCAAACTTTTTTTTTTTTTTTTGTGGCATCACTGCCCTGGTGGGAGTAGGAAATCCAGCCTTGCTCCTAGAGAGCTGCTGCTAGATTTGAACCATTAACCCAGTGGGCTGCAGTCCCACAATCAACCACTTACGCCACCCGGGCTCAGCCGGCTTTAAACTTCTTTATTAAAAAAAATTCTAGCTTTTAAGAGTTTCTGTGCACAGATGGAGAAGTTGTGTTATCTTTTTTTTTTTTTAATTTTTGGGCATCACTGCCCCTGGGGGTCAGAGTAAGAGACCCAGCCTTGCTGCTGGATTTGAACCTCCAACCCAGTGGGCCGCAGTCCCGCACGCACAACCACGACGCCACCGGGGCTCAGCCGGTATCTTTTTTTTTTTTTTTTTAAATCATTTAAACCAAATCTCTTTGAAATGAAGAGACGACACACAAAAATTACATTAGAAATGAAAATAGGTATATGGTTTCAGTTACAGGCATTAAGATAGAATGAAAAAAAAAGATACCCTTTTCGCTAGTGCCTTTGGACACATTTTTAGGAAAGCACAACTTAATAAAAATCACTCGAGAGATTGTGGAAATTTAGGATAAGACCTCCAGATCCACTAAAAAGATACAGGCAATTAGAAGGGACAATTCTAATCTTTTTTGTGTGTGTGTTGTTGGGCATCACTGCCCTCTGGTGGTCATGGGAGCTACCCAGCCTTGCTCCTGGAGAGCTGCTGCTGGATTTGAACCGCCAAGCCAATGGGCCGCAGTCCCGCACTCAACCACTACGCCACCGGGGCCCAGCCTGAGACAATTCCAATATTATGACAACCTGTTTTATGATACTAAAACCAGACATCTCCCACACCCCACCCTACTCCCAAAGAATTACAGGTCAGTTTATTTTATAAATACAGCTGCAGGGCTGAGCCCCGGTGGCGTAGTGGTTGTGCGCGGGACTGCGGCCCACTGGGATGGAGGTTCAATTCCAGCAGTGGGGCTGGGCCTCCTACTCCCACCACCGGAGAGCAGTGATGCCCCCCCAAAAAACAAAACAAACAAACAAAAAGAATAAGGACAAAAAAAAATACAGCTGCAGATTTCCTAAGTAAGATATTAGTAAACAGAAGCTAAGCTATATTATATGTATGTGCACGTGAGAGGGCTTTAAAAAATTCATGCACAAAGAGCATGGTCTTTTCAGTTTTTCCATGAAATTTGAAAACCTTAGATATATATTGTGACCAATTGGGGCATATCTTATAAATGGGATGATGGTTTCACATTAGAAAATTTATTAATTTATATATTTATAGATTAATGGACAGAATATATCCCAGTAGATATAGAAATAGCATGTGATAAAAGTCTTTGTTCATAATTAAAAAAAAAAATAGATAAACTAGACATAGATGTAAATTTCCATAAATAGACAAAGGGAGTCTATGAAAACAATAACAAGCTTCACACTCACTGGTGAAATACTGAGAGGATTCTCTCTAAATTCGAGAAAATAACGAGCTGACTCGCAATTTCTGTTTCTAGTTACTGTGCTGTGGGAGATCCTAGCCGTAATAATAAAAATCGGTTGAGTCAATTCCAACTCAGTGACCCTTGAGGACACTGCAGAACCTCCCCAGAGGGTTGCCGAGGCCTTCATGCCTACAGAAGCAGCCTGACGTGTCTTCCTTTTTCTGGTGGAGCTGCTGGAGAGTTCAAGTCGCAGACCTTCCGCTCCCAGTGGAGTGCCTTGAGCCACAGTGCCCCTGGGCTCCTGTCAAAACCACAGGACAAGCAAAATAAATGATAAAAGACACAAAACTGGGCTGAGCCTTGTTGGCGTAGTGGTTGTGTGTGGGACTGCGGCCCACTGGGCTGGTGGTTCAAATCCAGCAGCAGCTCTCCAGGAGCAAGGCTGGGGCTCCTACTCCCACCAGAAGGCAGTGATGCCCGCCTTCCCCCCAAAAAACATACAAAATATCAGGAGTTGCCATATGATGACTTAAGTAAACAAACCATGGTTGTTTACTCCATTAGACCATTAAATTATTAGCATTAAGAGCATTCAATAGACTTGCCAACTATAAAATCAATGTGTAAAATTCATTTGCGGTCTGAGCCCCAGTGGCGTAGTGGTTGAGTGCGGGACTGCGGCCCACGGGTTTACTGGTTCAAATCCAGCAGCAGCTCTCCAGGAGCAAGGCTGGGTAGCTCCCACGACCACCAGAGGGCAGTGATGCCCCCCTCCCAAGAAATGTATTTGCATGGCTGGGATCTCCCAAAAGTAAAACACTTAGGGTAGGCATGCCGACAGGGTCACTAGGAATTGGGCTCCACTTGAGAAGCAGGGTTTTATGGGTCTAGTTATTGGGGGGCGGGAGGGGGCATCAGAAGACTTCTTCAAGAGTAAAAAGGGAACCGACAGACAAGGGAGAAAATATCTGGCAGCGACATAGTTGACAAGGAACTGCTGTCTAAAATGTATAGAACACTTTTTAACAGAACACATCAGCAACTAAAAAGGCAAACAATCCAATCTACCCACGGACAGAGCACGTGAACAGACACTTCACCAAAGGAAGACGTTCAGGCCACCAACAAAAACATGAAGGGAGGCTTGCAGCCATTCGCCAATGGAGAGATGCAAGCCCAGGCACGGAGACCTCTCAGGCCAGCAGTAACAGCAACGATCAAACAGTGCAGGCCAGCAAAGATGTGATGCTGACAAGGGCCGGGGAAGACCGGAAGGCCGACCGCACTGCTGGCGGAGTTCCCATTACAGCACGGGTGAACCTGGCTGACATTATGCTGAGAGAAGTCAGTCCACTCCAGAAGGACCAAGGAGACCCCGGATACAAAAAGTCAAGAAAAGGTTCCCACCGGGCTGAGCCCCAGTGGCGCAATGGTTGGGTGCAGGGCTGTAGCCCACAGGGCTGGCGGTTCAAATCCAGCAGCAGCTCTCCAGGAGCAAGGCTGGACCTCCTACTCCCACCAGAGGGCAGTGATGTGTTCCCCTCCGCCCCCCCCCCCCAAAAAAAAAAAAAAAGGTTTCCAGGAAGGAGGGGAAAAGAGAGGGCAACTCATTACGAGGAAAGGGGAGGGGGAGCTCGGCCCAGCATGACCAATGATGCAAAGGGAGACCCTGGGAGCTAGGTGGACGCAAACTGCAGCCACATGGACAATCCTGCAGCGACGGTAAACACAAACAATCACTTCCGAACAGATATGTAGGTTCGTATCTAAGTTGGATAGATGTAGGGTGGCCTATGGAGTCCGCCCACAGTTATGTACAGTTTGGCCAGAGGATATTTCTCCGTACGCATTTCTGTCGGCTGCAAACATGTTCAGGTTCATGGTAGAGCATACAGAGGGTAAAGTTATGTAAACTTAGCTATAACCAAGCACTTTGAAGAACCAAATCACGGGGTTTGAAGAATTAGGAGCATAGTCTTGGGACATCTTGATCCGCTGGTCAAGCATAGACCCTATTGCCTCATTGAACAGAGTGCAGGGTCTTCAAAGCGTGTGAACAACCATCTAAAAAGTGACTATTGGTTTCTCTCTGCCCAAAACAAAGATTAAAGACCAAAAACCATTAGCCCAAAGGACTAGTAGGCATTTCTGTACCCACCTGAGACCAAAATACATAGCTGGTTTCTGGTACCACGACCACCACTGATCAGGATGACAATGGAATGGGAGAAAACAGGTAGACCTGAAGTCACTGTCACAGAAAAGACCAGACTTACTAGTCTGGGTAGAGACTAATGGAACCCACGAGATTATGGCCCTTGGACACTTTGCAGTCCTGGACGGAACCTACTTCTAGAGATGACCTTCCAGCCCATGGATAAGCAGGCGCCGAGGAGTGAGCACAACCCCCAGGAGTGCCCACTCCTCAGAACTACCAGCCTCATGAAGCCCAAAGGCAGCCCATGCCTGAAAAGAAAGGTCAGAAGGCAGGAAGGGGCAGAACAGGTGGGTGACTGGAACCTGGGGACCCAGGGAAGAAGGGAGAAGAGGATCGCTGCCTCACTGGGTTTGCGACTGATGCCATGAACAAAGTGTGTACGGACTTCGGAATGGGAGATTAATTGACTCTGCCCACTTTCCTCCAAGCCACAGTAAAGTGCACAGGCACCCACCCCCATCAGTTGTTATTTTTACACACCAGCAACAGTGAGCTGCTGTGAAGTACGCCCAGCTCATGAAGACCCACCCCACGTACCCCAGGACCAAGCACTGTCCCGCCTTGCATCCCGTCACCCGCCATGTCCGTGCTGGCGGCCAGGCTGAGTCCGCAGTTGGAACAAGTATATGTTCCTTTCAACCTGGGGGACTCATCGGCCAGGACCGACGTCTTGTTGGGGTCCCCTGGGTTTTCATTGGCCAAATGAGGCCTCTCTTCCTAGTCCGTCTCAGCCAGGACGCGCTGCCGACACGACCCTCCCCGGGTGACCCTGTTGCTGTTGGAAGGCGAAGAGCAGCAAGACCCCCTGCATCATAGCGCCGTGCATGCCAGCCACCGCGGCAGGACCCATGGGGCATTCGCCAGTCGATTGCGTGCCAGGCTGTGGGATGAAGGAAGGGCTTACCCTCCCAGGGGTCCAGGCCACGGACGCTGGAGGAAAAGGAATCCGTACTTTCCTGAGTCTCGGGCCTTGCCTGAGGACTGGGGAGGGGCATCCTGACCTGTGCCACGCATGTGGAGAAAGTGAGGAAGTAATGCCCCGTCTGCTGAACTCCACGGGGAGCACGCTGTCGGGGCACTTGGCTCCTAAGGGGGTCCTCGGATGTTGCCCCTCGGGATCCTCGCAAGACCCAACATCAGGGCAGAATAAAACCAGACTCCCTGCTCTCCAGTTGATGCTGCCTCTTGGCGACCCTGTAGGACAGGGTAAAACTGCCTCTGTGGGTTGCCAAGACTTAAAAAAAAAAAATCATTTTATTGGGGGCTCTTACAGCTCTTATATCGTTCCATACATCAATTGTATCAAACGTATTTGTTCATATGTTGCCATTGAGATTTTCTAAACATTGACCGTCTGCGCTGAAGCAAGCACAGAGACTGTAGACTGTAACTCTTTTTTGTTTGTTTGTTTCTTTTTTTTTTGGCATCACTGCCTCTGGTGGTCGTGGGCGCTACCCAGTGCTGCTCCTGAGAAGCCGCCACTGGATTTGAACTGCCAAGCCCGCGGGCCGCAGTCCCGCACTCCACCACTTAACGTCACCAGGGCTCAGCCCTGTTTCTTTGTTTTTTGGGCATCACTGCCCTCCGGTGGTGGGAGAAGGAAGCCCAGCGTTTGCTCCTGCGGAGCCCCTGCTGGAATTGAACCTCCATCCCAGTGGGCTGCAGTCCCGCGCACAACCACCACGCCACCGAGGCTCAGCCCGACTTTAACTCTTTATGGGAGTAGAAAGCCCTGTCTTTCTCTGGAGGAGCAGCTGGTAGCTTTGAACTGCTGCCCTGGCAGGGAGCAGCTGGATGAGCAGCCGCTGTGCCACCAGGGCTCCTCTGGGCACTGGTAGACCAAGGTCAAGTCCTATCCTTGCTGTCTCCCTCTGTGTGACATTCGTCTTGGTTTCCTTGGAAAGTAGAGACGTAACAATTGTATCCATGCCACCCACCCCTTCATGGGGCTACTGTGAAAATGAAGTGATACACTTTTAAAATAGCTAGCATAGAACCTGACCCATAGTAAGCACACCTGTCGGCTGAATGATGATGAGGATGATTTACTATTAGACTTTTGAGCTTCGACCCTGCTCCCCGTTGGTGTCGGTCATTCAGAGGATGTCTACTGCGTGCTAGACGTCCCAAGGCCCAGGTACCTGGGACACACTAAGTGGGACAGAAGAGGGCCCTGCCCTCATGGCGCTTGCAGATGAACCTCACTAGCGGGGGAAGGTTTGGAGGAGCAGTGAGGGCGCTCTGGAGATGACCGTGGGTGCAGACCACCATCTAGAAGTTGGGTTTCCTCCTGCCTTCCCCAGCTCCCAATGACTCCTGCAGGGGTCCTCCACCTGCCTCACGCTGCCATCCTTTCCTGCAGCTCCCCACGGGGTGGTGACCCCCAACCATAACATTTTTTGGGGGGGTGCATCACTACCCTCTGGTGCAAGTGGGAGGCCCAGCCTTGCTCCTGGAGAGCCGCTGCTAGATTTGAACTGCCAAGCCCGTGGGCTGCCGTCCCGCACTCAACCACTACACCACCGGGTACACCACCGGGGCTCAGCCCCCATAACATTACTTTCATTGCCACTTCATCACTGCCATCTTGCTACTGTGATGAATCCGGTGAGCTCTGAAAAAGGGTCGTTCGGCCCCCAAAGGGGTGACAACCCACAAGTTAAGAATCGCTGGTCTACAGGGAGCATATCCTCAAATTTTTCTCTCGAAGCTTCTAAGGAGCTGGGACTGGCTTGACCTGTCTGGAGGGGGGCCAAGGAGGCCACCCTGAAAACAACCGAATTGGGCTGCCCGGCCGAGCACCAGCCTCGGGTTTTAATGAGCTGCCCTGGGTGAGAAGGAGGACGTGGCCGTGGCTGGCTCAGAACCCCGACGATCTTATTAAAGAATCATCTCCTTTGGACTCTGGGCAGAGATGCTCTTTCCAAGGGAGGATCAAAGCAAACTTGACAAACGCTCTCTCATTAATCTCCCCGTCCCCGGGGGCGGGAGCGGATGGCTCGCTCTTCTCTGGCTCCAAGGGGGGAGCGGACGTGCCGGGGGACGTGGCGTGGCTCTGGGAAAGACCCCCAGCCGTCAGACTCGGCGGGAGCCCGGGCCCCAGGCGTCCTGGGTGCCCCGAATGTCACCTCCCTCTCCCAGGGCCCCCAGCACTGTCTGGGGAAGAAGGAAAACATCTCATTAGGCAAGCAGTCGGTCTGCCGCCGGGCCTGGGCGGCAGGAGGAGGGAACGGTAAAGGTTAGGTGCGTTCTCTCGCCACTGCCCTTTTTAATTTCCTGCTGAGATGTGAGCCTGCTCCAGAACTCCTCGGCAGAGAGCGCCTTCCCAGCGGGGGCCCGTGTCCACCCTGTGTCCTCCCTCCCCCCCGGTGTGGGCAGTTGGCAACCCAGGAAGAGCCCCTGGAGTCCGTCTCTGTGCCAGCGGTCAAAGCTCCCTCCGTGGTTAGGGTGGTGGCCCAAGCACAGGCATTGGGACAGGGAGGTCGTCGCAGCGCAGGCTCTGGAGTCAGGCTCCGTCCCTTCCAAGCAGAGGGACTCAGGCCAGCGGGCCAGCCCCGCCACCCTCCCTAGGGTCTCACTGTTTAAGGAGCACATCTCTCACGTCTGTGGAACTGCGAAGGGGATCCGAAAGCCAGAACCTGCCGAGATGGACAATGTCCATGTTTTCCACCCACGGAGGGGTCAGAGGGGAGAACTCCTTGTGGCCTGACAAGCAAGACAGTCTTGTTGGGGTACGGCTGGCCCAGGTGGCCCTGGTGTCAGAGCAGGGCTTGGAACGTCCCTGAGAGACTGAGAGCGTGCGCTCTGGGTAGTGCTGCTCACTTTGATGGCAAGAGGCTTGCCAGGGCAGGAAGAGACTGGTAGCCAGGACAAAGGAGTCGTGCTGATGGATCTTTCTCTGGTTTGGGGAGGCTTTTTTGTGTGTGTATGTGTGGCATCACTGCCCTCGTGGGAGTAGGAAGCCCAGCCTTGCTCCTAGAGAGCTGCTGCTGGATTTGAACCATCAACCCTGTGGGCTGCAGTCCCGTACACAACCACTACGCCACTGGGGCTCAGCCCCTTTCTCTGGTTTTGTCGGGGGAACACACGAAGTTTGGGGGCGAGCAGACGGACACTTCCAGGCAGCTTAATTCTACCTCATTCCCCGAGGACAGCATGCATGTGTGAGATTATTAGGTAGAAATCCCATTTCCCCCCCATTGAATGGCCTTAGTCGTTGTGCCCCTGTGTCACCAGGGGAAGTATTCCTCCGTTCTCCTTCCTCAGGAAGTCTCTGTGCCTTACCTCGGTGAGCAGGTCCCGACATTTGGGCTAAGCGTTGCCAGCGTGGCCGTGACTCCAGCCTTCTCCAAAGCCCAGAGGAGAGTTGGAAAAACCCCGGGGAGAGCACTCAGCGTAAACGGGCAACATTAGGGAATGTCTCCGGGTCTCCCTCTCCCTTCCGCACGAATAGATGAAAGGAGAAACACCGATCACCTCAGTAAATGCCACAGAAAGTGAAGCACAGAGGCATGCCGGCATTCTTGATGGTGACTGACGCTGGGGTGGCATTCAATACGGTCACCCACCTTGCCGCCATCAAGGCCGTCCCACGCAGCACGACCCTGCAGCGCAGGGCAGGACTCAGCTGGGGCTGCGCCTCTCCGAGATGGCCGCTCTCCGAGGGAGCAGAGAGCCTCCCCGTCCTCCCCAGCGCGCCCGGGCGTCGGGACCCGCTCACCTGGCTGCGGGCAGCGCACCACGTCACACCGTGCCACCCAGCCCTGGAAGGAACCGGAGCAGCAGCGTTGAAAATAGGAAGTAGCAGTCATTATTTGCAAACTACATATTATCACTTAATTGAAAAATCTCAGCCAATCAATGACAAGCTATTAGAACTAATAAGAGAGCTCAGCAGTGTGGCCCAGCCGCCAGAGCAGCCTACAGAAATCAGGAGCTTTCTTTTCTGCTGGCCAAAGCGAGTGAGACGACGTCATGTGTGTTCACAACCAGGCAAAGACCTGTAAAACCGGTACCCAAACAGAAATGGGCCAAACTCCTCTGAGACAATTGGGGAAATGTTACTGCATATTCTAAGAATGGAAGTAGATACAGTGTTCCTAGACGGGAAAGTTCCATGTCGTAAAGATGCCCGTCCTCCGCAAATGAATTTATTGTTTTGTTTTTTTGGGGTGGGCATCACTGCCTCTGGTAGTTGTGGGCGCTACCCAGTGCTGGTCCTGAGAGCCTCTGCTGGATTTGAACCGCCAGGCCCGCGGCCACAGTTCCGCACTCAACCACTTACGCCACCGGGGCTCAGCCCCGCAAATGAATTTATAAATTAAAAATCACTCCAATTGCAATCTTAGAATTTTTCATACAGTCTCAGAACCTGCCCAAGAATATCCAAGAAAAAGTGCAACGCATTAATCTATTATACAAACATGGTGAGTAACGATTCTAATTGAACTATGATCAGAAGGGAAGAAATGGTTGAATTAAACCTTTATTAAAAATAAATATTTTGCGCTGAGCCCAAAAGTGGTTGAGTGTAAGTGGTTGAGTGCGGGACTGCGGCCCGCGGGCTTGGCGATTTAAATCCAGCGGCGCCTCTCAGGAGCAGCACTGGGTAGCGCCCAGAACCACCAGACGCAGTGATGCCCACAAAAAACAAAAAAACAAAAACAACAAAAAAAATAGATAAATAAAATAAATATTTTAACCGATTATAAGGATCGACATATAACCTCCTCCCTGTGGGATGGACAACAGGAAAGTGGATGAAGGGAGACATTGGACAGTGTATGATAGGACAAAATAATAATAATGTATAAATTATCAAGGGTATATGAGGAAGGGGGGAGGGAAGGGGAAAAATGAGTTGATATCAAGGGCTGAAGTAGAAAGCAAAATGTTTTGAAAATGATGGCAACAAATGTGCTCGACGCAATGGATGGATGTATGGATTGTGATGAAAGTTGTATGAGACTCCCAATAAAGGGGATTTTTTTTTTGGGGGGGGGGCGCTTCTCTGCCCTCTGGTGGGAGTAGGAGGCCCAGCCTTGCTCTTGGAGAGCTGCTGCTGGATTTGAACCGCCAACCCAGTGGACCACAGCCCCGCACACAACCACTAGGCCACTGGTGGTGGAAGTAGGAGGTCCAGTCTTTGCTCCTGTGGAGCCGCTGCTGGACTTGAACCTCCGTCTCAGTGGGCCGCAGTCCCGCGCATAACCACGACGCCACCGGGGCTCAGCCGTAGAACTCTTTTTTCACGCTCACTTCGTAACCATCAGGTAAGCCCTGGTAGCCTAGTGGGTTATGCATCAGGCTGCTAAAGGCAAGGTCAGTGGTTCGAAACCAACCGCCGCCTCCCACACCCACAGAGACAGAGCTGCCGTCTGGACAGAACCTGACTCCATGGCCGTGAGCCTTGGGCTCCGTAACCCTGCAGTACATCCTGGTGGCCACGTGTCTTCCTTAGGCAAGCATTATCTGCCTCTGGGCCGTTCTCAGGCTCCAGAAGTGGGCTCCTCTTTGCAAATGGCTTATTAAGTCACTGAGCAGTCAAATTCCGTGTTAGTCTTTTGGACTAGTAGAATTTTTTTTTATCCCTAGTAACTGCATCCATGAGGTTCTGGGAAAAGGATCAGACACCTCAACAGAACAGGATGAAGAGTCCAAAGCAAATTCACGCGCATTCAGTTACAGTAAAGAAAGCGTGTCTAGTGAGTGGAGAAATCATCCACCGTTCAATAAGGGATCGTGAAATAATTGCTGGCCATTTGGAAAGAGAAACCACTTCACACCATTGGCCAAAAAAAAAAAAAAGAGGATGGGGGGTGGAGGCGGAGGGGAAAGGAAGAGAAGCTCATATCCAGGGCCCAAGTGAAAAAGCGGATATTTGGAGAATGTTAACAAAAGCAGGCATGTGAAGGTGCTTGGTACAGTATATGTAACTATGTATGGTGAAAGCAATGTTCGAGCCCCCAATAAAACCATTGAATGATTTTTAAGAAAGAGGAGTATGTGACAATATAAGAAAAGCCGTTCTGTAGCTTCACAAAGGAGTATCTTCTTAAATAAGAGCAGAAAAGCCATGATGACTGACATATCTGAGCATTTCAAAGTAGAAAATGCCATATGGCCGGGGAGGATTTTTTTTTGAGGAATGCACGGTTGGTTTGATATCAGAAAGAGGAGCAAATAACTTACCATAGCAACAAATTAAGGGAGGAAAAAGCATAAGCACATCAAAAGTTGTGGAAAAAAACATTAAATAAAATTTGAGACATTCCAGGCTGAGCCCTGGTGGCATAAGTGGTTGAGTGTGGGACTGCGGCCCTCGGGCTTGGCAGTTCAAATGCAGCAGCGGCTCTCAGGAGCGGCACTGGGTAGCGCCCACGACCACCAGAGGCAGTGATGCCCCCCCCCCCCAAAAAAAATTGAGACATTCCTAATAGCAACTCTTCAGTATAAGAGAAATAGAAGAAATTACCGTGATGAAGACGATTTGTCCAAAAACTAATTTCTAGATAACAAAGTACTAAAGTCCTTACCATTAAATTAAGGATAAAGCAATGCTAGCCATTATCATCAATATTAGATTTAACATTGTTTTGGAAGTTCTAGGGAATGCAATAAGACAAGAAATGCAATGTTAGATATAAATATAGAAAATAAAAGGTAAAAAGTATATAAAATTTGGACATAATTATGTGCATAAAATACCCAATGGGCACTAACAAAAAGAATCGGAATTAATAAGAGCATTTGAGAGGGTGGTGGATGTGATGAGTATATAAAAACCAACTGTGTTTCTCTACGCTAGCAATCACCAGCTGGAAATGGAAATGAAAGAAGAGGCTCCATTCATAAGAGCAATTAACTCCATAAAATACTTGGGAATTATATTAACGGGACAATTATAGACCCTATCTGAAGAAATGGAAAACTATAAAATCTTATTGAGGGCCATTAAAAAAAAAATCTGAAGAGACAGAAAGACAATAACCATGGTCTTACATAAAATTAAATATCATAAAATAAATATATAAATTCAATGTGACTCCACTTGAAATCCCAACCAGGTATTTTCTGGTGGTGACAGAGCGGGACAGGGGTCAAGGAGGAAATACTCATTTTTTTCTTAAAGTCATGTAGACTAATAATGCCTAGAAATAGCCAAGAAAATTATGAGAAGGACTGGTGGAGGGGGTCTTTCGTTACTAGTATCAAGCATAGCATAAAGCAGCACAATGGGAACAGCATGGCGTTGACACCAGCCAAGCCAAACTCCCTACCATCCAATCAGTTCCGACTTAAAGCAACTCTGTGAAAGGTTTCCAAGGCTCTGTAAATCTTTGCTGGGGAAGACAGCCTCCACGTTCTCCCACAGGCTAGTTGTTGGGTTTGAACCCGAGACCTTGCAGTTGGCAGTCTACCACAAGACAGCCCCACCAGGACTCCTTAGTGTTGGCCTGCGAAACAGAGGGGGAGGAAAGAAACTAAGCACCAAAGCAGGCAAATAGCCTAGCAGAACATTATAGAACGCTCAGTAATAGACTTCAGAGAATAGAGTATAACCATCTGAATATGACACACGTGGTATTTGTCCGCGAGAAAGGATATTTATTTATTTATTTTTAGTGCTGATGGTGGCGCCAGCTTTATTTCCTTGGGTGGGGCCTGGCAGGAATGGGGGAGGCGCCAGCAGACTGCAGCCTCAGGTGGTGGCCTCGGAGAAAGGATATTTATTAAGTGGTGCCGACACCACTGCCTCTGTCTGGGAGAAAATAAACTAATATACCCATCTCACTGCATGTCAAAACAATTCCAGGGAGCTTAACATTTTTAAATTTAAAGAACAAAACAAAAACCCACCAAGTCCTAGGAGAGCATCTAAGAGACCATGGTCCATCTAGGTGCTAAAGTGACAGACCTTTTTTTTTTTTTTTTTTGCTTTTTTTTAGTGACAGACCTTTTTAACAAACAGAAAAATCCTAAAATCCTCAAAGAAAAGATGGACATATTTGCCTCTTTAGGCATCTAAGCACAGTGTAAGGCAAAGATATCTAGACAAAGCCAACTGACAAATGATAAATTGGGAAAAGATATTTGTGATATAGATGTTAAATGATGTCCACAGCTCTTATACATTTCTCACAAAAGAACAATCAACCCAGCAATCGAAAGAGAAGCATAGAATAAAATGCGAGGCACAGTTCAGAGGGGGAAAAAAGGGAAATGCTCGCCCTGGTGAGTATGCAGGGAGACTCAGAGGAAGACCCGAGGGAACAGGCATCAGGAACCGCCACTCGCCCTGGCCCCGTGCTCGGGCAAGGCTGCAAAGACCTGGGCTGTGAGTAGTGGTGTCAGTGTAAGTACTCCCATTCAGAAAGAAGAGTAATTTGGCCCTCTCTCTCTCTCTTTTTTTTTTTTTTTTTTGGCATCACTGCTCTCCGGTGGTGGGAGTAGGAGGCCCAGCCCCACTGCTGGAATTGAACCTCCGTCCCAGTGGGCCGCAGTCCCGCGCACAACCATTACGCCACCGGGGCTCAGCCCTTGGCCACCTCTTCTAAAAGGAAAACATCCCCCCTTTATGACATTGCAGGTCCACATCTTGGTAATGTCCCTTAGAGAGATCCGGGTGCACGTGTGCTTTGGACGCTTCCGCAGCAGTGTTGGCTATAGGCAGTATTAACAATAGCACCTGTAACTCAGCAGGGTGAAGTGAGAGCATTTACAATGACGCATCCAGGCCGCTGCAGGTTGGCGGTCACCCGGTGCGATCAGCGGATCTGGCACTGCTGGAGTGGTGTGCCCGTGGGAAACATTGAAACCACTGTCATTTTATAATATTTTTTTTAAGTGGATAGGAAATAATAATAACAATATATAGTCAATCAAGGAGGGGCTGGGAGGGAGGGGGCGAAAAGGGTTGCTGATACCACGGGCTCAAACAAAAAGAAAATGTTTCAGAAATGAGGATGGCAACGTAGGCACAAATATGCTTGGTTCAATTGATGTATGGAATGTTCTAAGAGTTGTAAAGGCCCCCCAATGAGACCATCTTTTAAAAGTCACAGTCTCAGCAACTCACAGGGGCAGTTTTACCCTGTCCTGCGGGGTCACTGTGAGACAGCAGGGGTCTGGTTTTTATTCTGCTCTGAAGTTAGGTGTCATGCTGTCACTATGTCAGTTCCCACTGGGTTCACTGTGGAGGGTAGGTGTTCAGCAGGACGAGGCTCTAAGACAAGGCAGAAAGAAGCCTTGGCAACAGGTGACAATTGGCCTATCGGGGTGGCAGGTCCTCTGATATACTCACAGCAAGGGTTCAACAGGCAGTTGGGTAGCGATAATAATTATTTGTTATAACATCGAAATAGAGATCGAGAGAGAGAAGAGCATTAGAAGTTACATATATATCCTTTCATGGTACATGCTCACCTCCACCCCGCTAGATGGTCCACGTGGAGAGAGGCGAGAAAGCGGCAGCCTGGAGGGAAGGAGGCTGGAGCAAAGCAGGCTCCTCCCTTTATCCTATGTCCCATCCCTATATACCCTCTGGAGCCAAGCCAGGCCCCTGTTACAGGCAAGAACATGTGTCACAGGAGAGAGCTGTCTTAAGGGCCGGTGATAAGGGGAGTGGTCTTAGGAATGTATACATGACTCTGTGAAGAGGGGAGTGAAAACGCAGACCTTAACCTGTGGAGGTCGATAAGCATTTCTATCAGGCTAGGGACTATTGACAATGGCTCTTGAATCCAGCCCACAGACTTGGAGAGAAGCCAGCCATCATCCTAACAGTTCCTTGTTAGACAACACAAAGGCCTTCAGTAATTGGGAACTTCAGGGAGGATAATAAATGCCGGTAAATAGTTTGCTTAATATTTGGAGTATTACAATTGTGGAAAAGTTCTGTCTTCATCCAACAATTGGCCCATGGAAACCCTGGGAGCACTGCCACGGAGCAAACGCTCAGAAATGAGCTCCCAGGTTGGAGCGCTCGAGGACCCAGTGGCCATAGCCACAGGCCACTGCGGCATCCCAGTGACGGTGAAGCTGGCCCGGGCCGGAGCAGTGGCTCAGCCTGTGGTGCGTGGTCCACCCTGAGCCAGCGGATGGAAGCTAACAACAGCGACGTGTGTGGCGGGAGGCAGAGACCCCTGAGACCACCAAGAACGACGGCCTCAGGGGATGGCGGGCAATTAGCGGGGCTCTCGCTTCATCTTTACAGCATGTGATTTTTACAGCAAGAATGAATGAATAAGGGTACAATTAAAAATAAAAATGGGGGCTGGGCCCCGGTGGCATAAGTGGTTGAGTGCGGGACTGCGACCCGCGGACTTGGCAGTTCAAATCCAGTGGCGGCTCTCAGGAGCAGCACTGGGTAGCGCCCACGACCACCAGAGGCAGTGATGCCCCCCACCCCACCCCCCAAAAATAAATAAAAATGGGGGGCTCAGCCCCAGTGGCCTAAGTGGTAGAGTGCGAGACTACGGCCTGCAGGATTGCGGTTCAAATCCAGCGGTGGCTCTCAGGAGCAGCACTGGGTAGTTCCCACGACCACCAGCGGGCAATGATGCCCCCCAAAAAAAACAAAAATAAAAATGGGAAGGATCAATGACACTTTGGAGTCAGGATCAATTAAGTTTCAGATAAACTGGGAGGGACATCGCCGAAGGACGAGAAAGAGCAAGTCTGCCTGCTGCACTGCCCTATCCAGCTGCTGCCGGGAACCGGCGAGAAGCCAGCCTGCCGAGCTTGGCCGTGCGCACTCGGTGTGGGTGCTGCCCTCCCTCATCTTCACCAGCAGAGCAGCGGGCCTCGGGGCCGGGAGCCACCTGCCTCGGGGCTGATGGGTGGTGGATGTGGGTTTTCTGATTCCAGCCAGGGCTCCCCACTGTAAAGTCTCCCTTGGGGTCTAAAACAGATAGGTCACCTGCGGGGGAGGGCTGGCCAGGAGGCCCTGGAAGGCTACACGGAGGGGGGCACCCAGTCAGGCCCGGGGTCGCATCTCCTTGGTGTCTGCGCAGGTGTCGGTCCGGTCCAGGATGGCGGTGGAGGACAGCACGGTGCAGGTTGTGGTGCGCGTCCGCCCGCCCACCCCTCGCGAGCTGGAGAGTCAGCGGCGGCCCGTGGTCCAGGTGGTAGATGACCGGGTGCTGGTGTTCGACCCCGAAGAGCCAGATGGGGGCTTCCCTGGCGTGAGGTGGGGCAGCGCCCACGACGGCCCCAGGAAGAAGGGCAAAGATCTGAAGTTCGTCTTCGACCGCGTCTTTGGCGAGGAGGCCACCCAGCAGGATGTGTTCCAGGGGACCACGCACAGCCTGCTGGACGGCTTCCTCCAGGGCTACAACTGCTCCGGTGAGAACTGCAGGGAGGAGGAAGAGCCCTCGGCCTCCCTTCTTGGCGGCCTAACGTCCCTCCTTTGCCCTGAGACGCACCGGTGTCTTCCGGCTTGTGCCCGCCTCCCCTTCGGCTGGGAGGGGCTCTCGGCCCCTTCCCTCCATGCTGGTTCCTGTTCATTCTTCTACTCGGGTGCGGGCAGTGAGGACAAACGAGCTGACCAAACAGGCAGGGTTCCTGCCCCGGGGGGCACTCAGGCTAGAGCAGACACACCCACTAAGCCCAGACCCCCACCAGCAAGGGGATGGCTAGAAGCGGAGGTAAGGAGAGACGTGGGAGCCTTCAGGGCAAGCTGACCTTGGCCGCCAATGGGCTCCCCGGAGGAGAGCTAAGCCCCACCAGCGTGGCAGCCCTCTACCCGAGCACCACAGACCCTCAAGGACCAGGACAGGGGCTCCAACTGCACTCGGATGTGCAGGGGCCCCAACGCGGGCGAGACAGGTGGCCAGACGCCGTGGCACGGTGGACTCAGCGGCCCCCGGAGAGGGCTGGGGAAGCAAGGAAGGGCCGAGCAGGTGGCCACCAACTGGGGCCAGGAGAAAGCTCCTCGCCACCGCCCCCCTCCCGACTCTGTCCTCCCCAGTGTTCGCCTATGGGGCCACAGGGGCCGGGAAGACACACACCATGCTGGGCCGCGAGGGCGACCCCGGCATCATGTACCTGACCACCATGGAGCTGTACCGGCGCCTGGAGGCCCGGCAGGAGGAGAAGCGGTTCGAGGTGCTGATCAGCTACCAGGAGGTAGGGCTGTTCCAGGCCCGGCCCTGACCACCGCCCATGTGGCGCAAAGGAGTGGGGAGAGCTGGGGGGGGGCGGGGAGCGCAGGTGGCTCAGTGAGGGAGGCTGCAGAACTCACCAACCCTGGGAGAGGGCAGTGCTAACTCCAGCCTGGCCCAGCACTGAGCTCCACCCTGGCCTCCAGGGGGGGGTATCCTGGTGCCCCTCCTGCAGACAACACCCCCCCCCCCACTTGCGTCCTTCCTCTCAGGTGTACAACGAGCAGATCCACGACCTCCTGGAGCCCAAGGGGCCCCTTGCCATCCGCGAGGACCCCGACAAGGGGGTGGTGGTGCCAGGCCTCTCCTTCCACCAGGTGCGCGGCTGGGCCGGGCCCCCTGGGGTTCCCTCACAAGGCAGTTTGGAAATGCCAGCCCCAGGGGCAGTGGCGGCGGCATTGCTAACAACAGGGAGTGGGGGCACTTTGGTTCTGAAGAGCAGCCCTCCCCTTCCCTGCCCGTGTTACGGGCAAGGTCCTGGTGGCGTCGGACCTCAGCCCCCTCCCTGGCTGTCTCCTCTGCAGCCCACCTCCGCCGAGCAGCTGCTGGAGATGCTGACGCGGGGGAACCGGAACCGCACGCAGCACCCCACCGACGCCAACGCGACGTCCTCCCGCTCCCATGCCATCTTTCAGGTGAGTCAGCATGAGGGGCGGGGCCGGGGGCGGGGCCTTGGTAGGCTCCAGCCGCCCCCTGAGCCCCACCCTCCCGCCAGATCTTCGTGAAGCAGCAGGACCGGGTCCCAGGACTGACCCAGGCCCTGCAGGTGGCCAAGATGAGCCTGATCGACCTGGCTGGCTCGGAGCGGGCGTCCAGCACCCACGCGAAGGGGGAGCGGCTGCGGGAGGGCGCCAACATCAACCGCTCTCTGCTGGCGCTCATCAACGTCCTCAATGCCCTGGCTGACGCCAAGGTGCGGCCGGTCCCCCGGCCGGCGGGGGGAGGGGAGGGAGGGGCTCCAGCCCAGCCACCTGACCCCCGCACCCGCCCGCTGCCCGCAGGGCCGAAAGTCTCACGTGCCCTACCGGGACAGCAAGCTGACCCGGCTGCTCAAAGACTCCATCGGGGGCAACTGCCGGACGGTGATGATCGCCGCCATCAGCCCCTGCAGCCTGACCTACGAGGACACGTACAACACCCTCAAGTACGCCGACCGGGCCAAGGAGATCAGGCTCTCGGTGTGTGCCCCCGGGCCCAGCATCCCCCAGAGGCGGGAGGGAAGGGCAGGGCCCCTGGGCCAAGAATTTCTCCAGGCCTCAGGAGAGGCGCTGACCTCCTGATAAAAAACCAACCTCGCCCTGACCAGGAGGCCCCCTGATGGCAGGGTGGGTATGCTCGGCTGCCACCTGACAGGTTGGCAGTTCGAAACCACCATCCCTTCCTGGGGAGAAAGGTGGCCTTCTCAGAAGGGGAAAGCCCACAGGCGGGAACTGCCCCTGGGCTGTAGGGGCCCTGGGGTTCGGCCGCAGTTGGACCTTGAAGGGGAGCAGCTGGCACTGCCATGATGAAGGTGCCCGGGATCGAGCCCGGCTGTTGGAGACAGCCCACGGAGGCGGCCTTGACCAAACTCACTCCCTTGCCTGCCTCCCAGCTCAAGAGCAACGTGGTCAGCCTGGACTGCCACATCAGCCAGTACGCCACCATCTGCCAGCAGCTGCAGGCCGAGGTGAGCACTGTCAGGGAATCCCCGCTGGGAGGGAGGTGGGGAGGGAGGGGGAGGTGGGGGCTTCCGGGTTCTACTAGGGCTCCACACCCGTCCCTCCCTCCCTTTGGGTTCTGAGGGCCTGGGCTGCTTCCATTCCAGGTGGCGGCTCTGCGGGAGAAGCTCCAGACATATGAGGCGGGAGCTCAGGCCCCCCAACAGGAGCTCCCGACATCCCCCAAACTGGCCCTGCCTCAAGCCCAGTGAGTTCAACCCCTCTTTCCTGCCCACAGCCTTCAGCTGGCCAGCCAGGGTGGAGGGACACTCCCCAGCCCGTCTCTGGCTTCTTCAGGGCTAGGACACCTTGCTTCTGGTCCCACAGCAAAGGTCAAGGGTTTTCACCCAGTGTGGTCAGTCACCCGGAGTGCACTCAGCCCTGGGTGCAGGGAGGTGACGCCCCAGCCCAGCCCACCTCAGTCAGCAGTACCTGTCATCCAAGAGGAGGGGGAAGTGAGGGGCTGATGTCACTGTGGCTCAACCAGAAACAACCCCCCACACACACACACACACCTCACTCCCACTCTGCTGACCCCCAAGACCCCACTCTTGTAGGTTCTGTGCCCCTGGGGTGGGGGGGGGGCTATCCCTGCCTGCTTCTCCATCTGCCCCCACAGCCAGCCTCTCTCGTTCATTTCCCTGTAGCCCTTCCGGCTCCCCCGCCCCGCCCCACCTTCCCAGCCTGCCCCACACCGCAGAGCCCCAGCCAGGGTCTGGAGCCCTTCAGGAGGGCAGCGTGGATGCCATGCCCTGGGTCCGGAGCACTGACGAAGCGTCGCCTCGAGACCAGGAGCAGCCCCCAGAGGCCCAGGATGAAGACCCAGCCCAGGAGGTAGGACTGGGGTGGCATGAGGCCCGGGCCTCTGGAAGACTTGGAGCAATGTCCCGCCCTGTCCAAGTCCCTTCAGCCCCGGATTTCCTACCTGGCTGCCTTCCAGCTGCGTCACTCGAGGCCTGCAGGGCCTGTGCGGGAAGACGAGCTCTTCGGTCCGACCCTTGTGTGTCTGGGAGTGAGGGCCCCGTACTGGGTGTTACTGGCTGGGGAGCAGGAAGGGACGGGAGAAGCCCGGGAAGAAGAAAGCTCTTCCCTGCAGCTCTTGGGAAGCTCTTGGGAGCTAGCAAGCAAGCCTAGGTCAAGGAAGGGCCTGGGTGGCCACCTACTCGCACAGACCAGCCCGCAAACACCCGTGGGTCGCAAGCAGCAGGTCGGCGTGCGATTGCGCCGGCACACAGCTGGGGCAGCGGTGGGTGCCATCGTGCAGACGGCAGGGTGAGGGTGGGGAGGGCTTGTCCTGTGACGCCTCCTTTCTCTGCAGGTGCCAAGCTTGGTGCCCAGGCACAGTCTGCGAAGCCCACTCCCCAGCTCCCCCAGCCTGCGCGGGGACCATTTTAAGCAGTAGGTGCCTTCTTGCTCTGGTGTGGGACCACGGAGGGAGACGACAAGGCTCCTGCGGCCTTTGGGTGGGAGTGGCAGACGTCCTGGAAGCTCTGGTTGGAGTCTCCCATTGTCTTCCTCCGTCTGGGTCCCGACACCTTCTCTGCTCGCGCATCACCAGCCACTGGCACTTACTCCTCAGGCCAGAGAGGCGGCGAGCACCAGGCAGGGCAGGTGTGCTGGGGCCGGTGCTCTGCTCCCCAGCCCCAGGCGGGCCAAACTGGCCCCCTCTTCAGCCAGGGCAGAGCGACCCCGAGAGGGTGAGTGGCGTCAGGATGGCGTAAGGGGTGGGCCTTCCTGAGCCAGAGGGCTGTCACCTGTCTCCAGTGGCACACGGACTGTGGCTATTTCTCCTCCGAAGCAAATACCACCCACGACCAAAGGGCAGCGGCCCCGAGGCCACCCTGTCCGGGTGCTAATGGAGAGCTGCGCCTGGTGTTTGTTTTCCTGGCCCCTGGCACATCAGTCCCCGGGCACTTGGCCGTGCCACCGCTGACCCCGCTCCCCAGCCCCCCCTCCCAGGCACGCGTCACGCTAGGCAGTGTATTTAAAGCTTCCAGACAGAAGGGCCTGTTTAATTTTATTTCTTGTTGGGGGAGTGTCTGTTCCTGACTCAGCAAAAAACGCTGCCGCCTGAACACTCAGCTCATTATCGGCTGCCTGCTGCCGCTCGCTCCGGAGGAGACCAGGCGCTCTGGCCGGGAGCCCTGTCAGCGTCCACCCATGTCTCGGGGTCTCTGCTCGGAGCCCCCTGTGGCGAGAAAGCAGGACACCAGGGTCTCCATTTCTGCTTGGCCCCGGGGTGGTCGTGTGCCCGCCGACAGCTGTGTCAGCCCTGGCTGTGACACAGGGCTGAAGCACCCAAAGGGAACAGAAGCCAGATGGTTGTCCCAGGGGCACCGGAACATTCTAGATCAGCTTCCTCTTTGGCTTTGGGATTTGGAATCCCGAGGCCTCCAGGGCTCTGCAGAGGGCCCAGCCTTTTCGGTCCAGTGATCCTTTAGGATTTCCCTTACCCTCCAAGTCCTTTCAGCCAGTGGATTCTACACTGGAATCTCCTGCAGAGGCTGGACGGGACAGAGCCCTCCGTCCGCAGTGCACCCTGACAGTTGATTTGAAATGGAATCCGCAGACTCCCGGGGAAAATCAGCTCCCTGTGGGTCACGTTCGGCATCGGCCTAGAGCCCCGCAGTGAGGGGGACAGGGTCAGACCCAGGGCCCCCTGGCTCCAGGCGACAGGCGCTCAGGAGCCCAATCTTGCTGATCTCGTGTGTCAGGTGGCTGCAGAATGAGCTTGTTTCTTTGTGTCCTTTTTAATTCGTCTCCTGCCCTCCTCAGAAAGGCCCGAAGGCTGTTCTGTAAAGTGAGTTTGGGTTCTCGGACCCCACGCCGAGGCTCCAGGAGGGGCTTCGTAAGAGTCCGGGCAGCCGGAGCTACCGGAGGGCGCACTGTTCGCCAGGAATAACCACCACTGAGATCCCTGGGTTTATTCTTTTCTCATACGTGTGCCTCACAGAAAGAAACTGCTTTATTAGAATCTAAATTTGCGGCATCAATGATCAGATGACCTAATGGCTTAAAAAGCTGCCCAAACTCACTGGCCGTCACTTCTTACCCTGGATGACCTGAGACCAAGAGAGGAGGACAGTCCAGTGGGCTGTCTAGGCGGTGACCATGCTAGAAGCTGATCGCCCCATCTTTCTCCTAAGGGGGCGGCAGTGTCCTTTCAGCTTGCAGCTTAACCCCTGCACTCCCAGGGGTTAGTAGCCCTCCAGTGCCTGTGGAGAAGGTGCGACTTCTCCCAGATCCCCGCTCTTTCAGCAGGGGCATGGACTGTGGGCTTTCGTGAGGCTCCCCTCTGAGTCAGGACCAGCACCGCCTTTCTCCATGATCTCCTCTCACTCCAACAGAGCAGAGGCTGCCACTTCCGTGTGATAAAGAGTAGGGAGGGGTTACCTAACCTTGTGGTGCTTGGAGGGAGCCCTGGTGGCATGGTGGTCAGACACGGGGCTGCCAACCTCGATGTCAAAGGTTTGAAACCGCCCCGCCGCTCGGAGGGCGAGGGACAGAGCTGGGAAACCCACAGGGGCAGTTCTGCCCTGTCCGACAGGCGCCAGGGGTCAGAGGCGACTTGGTGACGGTGGAGTTTGGCTTGGTGTTTTCAGGTGGTACAAGCAGTTGGGGTGGTGACGCCCCCCAAGTTGGCGGTTGGACATCCCCCCCCACTCCCCAGGCACGGCGGAGAAAAGGCCTGGCGAGCTCCCTTCATAAAGGGAGCAGTTCCCCCTCTGGGGCACACAGGGGCGCGCACAGCGCCCAACTCACAGCCGACTCCGAGCCCATTACTGCTTATGGGAGTGGAAAGCCCTGTTCTTTCCCACGGAGCACCCGGTGGTTTCAAACCAACGACCTCACCGATCGCAGCCAACGTGTGACCAATATGCCACCAGGGACCCTTGGCTACATTGCTAGGCACTGATTAAAAGAGGGTAGAGATCGTCCCACAACCTTATGAGGGAAGTGCATTTATCACATACACACACGCGCACACACACACACACACACACACACACACACACCCCTCTCAGATCACAGAGCGGAAGACTGTCCGAGCCAGGCTTTGAACCAGGCAGTCAGGCTTGAAGCTAGACTCCGAACCGCGGCTTTGCATGGGCCCCCGGGGAAGTGGCCGTGGTCACGTGCACACCACAGGCAAGCAGCAGGGCTGAGAAAGAGAGAGGGAAGTCGGGCCTTTTATTTCAGACCTGTCACGATTTCCCCGTCACTGGCTGCGCTGTGTGGCATGCTTACTGGGCGAAGGTTCTGCCAGCCTTAGCCCTGGGCCAGCAGATGGGGAGGGGGAGCCAGGGCTGGGAGTTCCTCTCCCAACCCGGAGACCGGCCCTTCCATTGCAGGCTGGCCCTGAAGGTGCTGTGCCTGGCCCAGCGGCAGTACACCCTGCTCCAGGCCGCCAACCTCCTGACCCCGGACATGGTGGCAGAATTTGAGGCCCTGCAGCAGCTGGTGCGAGAGGAGAAAGCTGAGGCCGGGGTGGAGGCTTCTGGGACTCCTGGCCTGGCCACAGGGGCGTCTTGGGCACCGGAGCTGGGTTCAGAGTCAAGTGAGGCGCCCTACTTCCCGCTCCTGCCTATCGTTCTTTTCCAAGGCTCGGCTGGGGCCTTGAGCTGGGGGCAGGGGTAGGGGACGGGTCCCCTGGGGAGCCTGAGGATTAGTGATTCCTCGTGTCCTTTGTCTCCCTGTCGATATTTGACATGTCTTCATCCCCACTGGCCAGCCCTGGTCCCCCTCAGCATCTTCGTCCTCTGTTCTCAGAGTCTCCTGGATATTGTGGCCCTGTGACCCGGACCATGGCAAAGCAACTGAGTGGCCTGGTGCCCCCTCTGGGGGTCGTGCCCCCAGGGCTCGACTGCACCCCAGTCCGGGCATGCCAGCCGCCCTCAAGGAAGAGGAGGAGGAGGAAACCGAGCCCTTCGAAGCCAGACAGCCCCCCAGCCCTAAAGCTGGGGGCCAAACGCCAGCGCCAGTCCTTCCTGCCTTGCCTAGGGAGGGGCTCTCTGCCAAAGACCCAGCCTGCACTCAGGCCCTGCACCCCCCAGCAGGGAAGGACGCCGTCTCCTAGCCGTTCCCCCCGCTTCTGCCCAGCCACAGTCATTAAAAGCCGGGTGCCCTTGGGCCCTTCCGCCCTGCAGAACTGCTCCACCCCGCTGGCCCTGCCCGTTCAGGACCTCAACACCACCTTCGATCTCTCGGACGAGCCCCCCTCCCAGCCCGGTGTCTCCGAGTGTTGCGGCTGGGACCATGTCCCCCAGGAGCTGAAGAAGCTGGGGCAGCCTTTTGTCCCCAGGTGAGCCGCCCTCTGGATGGGGTGCACAGGGGGCAGTGGCACTTACTAGCCTTCCATCTGGATGAGTGCGAATTCTGGGGCCCCCTGGGAAATCCCAGTTCCCTCTGACCCAGTGAAGGAGGCCCTCTGAAAGCTTGTATCCCAGGTGTCTCCGTGAGAAGACGAAGCTCTGGCCCTCATTTCCCACCCCTTCCCCGAAACACAGCAGTAACGAGCTGAGCTCGGAGCTGGGCAGGTGGAAGGGTGAAGCGGTTTGACCTCCAGCTCCCGGCACGCACCGACACTGACAGCTGGATGTGCTCCCAGAACAGGCCGTCACTCAGCTGTCAGGCCTGGCCGGAGGGGGGCGCCTTCTGAGTTGGAAGACGCCTCCGAGGTCATCTTGTCCAGCCCCGCTGAGCGGGGGCTGATACCACTCTCTGGTCCCCTCCTGCAGCAGACCCGTCTTCCTGTTCACCACGAAGGGACCCAAGCCGACTTCTTCCCTCCCTGGAGCCTCGGCCTGCAGGAAGAGCTGCACAGCCAGGTAAAGCTTAAGAGTCCCGTGCAGAGCGGGGGCCTCCTGCGCGGCGGCGGGCACCCGGGCCCGCTGCAGGTCGGCGCGGTCTGGGAGCAGGGCCCTCGCCAGTCAAAGGGCCACAGGCCCTGTACCCACCAAGGAGACTTCAAGGGAGCCCTGTGCGTCTGGTGCCTTTGCACCTGGGACCCAAGCCCCACAAACCCCACAAGAACCTCAGCCTCCCACTGCTCTGCAACCCAGCGCCTCTCCCTGCCCCCCTGCACCCCTGTGGAGAGGAGGACTCAATCAATCCTTCCTGCCCCTCCCGCAGCTCCTCCGTCACCTGCCCCCTGGGAGTGGCCCGCGCCCGCCGTACCCGCATTGCCCGTCTCCCCAGCAGCACCCTAAAGAGGCCGGTGGGGGCCCCAGCCATCCCAGGTGACTGCCATGGGAGTGGGGAGGGTCTGGGCCCTGGGTGGGGGGTGAAGAGAGGAAGCAGGAAGGATAAGGTAGGCCAAGACCTTACCTGCAGGAGCCTGAAGGCTTGGTAAGTTTCTGAGCGTCCCTGAAGAGAGAGGGGGAGGAGCTGGAGAGGGATGAGGGACAGAGCCGCGCTCTTCCTCTCTGCCCTCCCACCACCCAACTGGCCTCCAGAGCGCCCCCTGAGCCCCCGCAGCTCTGGTGGCCAGCCGGTGAGGGGACCTGCATCACCAAAGTGTCTGGACCCACCAGCTCCCCTGCCAGCTGCCCCACTGGATTCCTGGAGCTGTCTGCACCCGGTCCCGGTCCCAGCCTGCAGCGACTAGTGCGCCAACTGGTTCCTTCATCACCATCCCTCCCGCCATCCAGCCTGCTCCTGCCCTCCTATGAATCGTCTGCGCGCCCAGCCCTGGAGTGCCCGCGCATGTGCTATAGCAAACTTTGACATGTTACTTCAAAGAGCACTGCTGTCTTCCCCCTGTCGTGCGTATGCCCTGCTCTGTGCAAGCTAGAGGAGGCTCTTGGTGTGTCTCAGGCCATAGGAGCTTCCGGGGCAGACACAGTGGAGCATCCTTTGGGCTGCTAACCACAGGTCAGCAGTTCAAATCCACTAGCTGCTCTTTGGGAGAACAGTGGGACTGTCTACTCCCATAAAGAGTCACAGCCACCCAGGAGGGCAGTGCTGTCCTTCCTCAGGGTCGCTATCAACTGGACTCAACCAGATGGCAGTGAGTTTTAAGACTCCAGGGTTCCGCCCATAGGAGGAGGGATGAGTCTGGGAGAGAGGGGGGGAGTCCCAAGGGGGCTCGTCCCTGTTTCAGAAAGGGGTGCCTCTTCAGCCCCTCCAGGCCACCGTTCTGGTTATGACGCTGATGATGGTGATGATGTGGTTTCCATCTGAAGATGGCGTGACTGCTTTTACCTTTTATAACATGATAGACATTCCATGTACAAAGAACATGCAGCCTGAATGCTACCACCTAGCTCTAGCTGTGGCTAATACTTGGGTTTATTGCTTTCTGTTCTTTTATTTCAGTACGTGTGTGTGTGTGTGTGTGTGTGTGTGTGTCCATGCGCGCGTGCCCGTGCACCGACATGTATAAAACCCGTTGCTGTCAGTCAGTTTCCCCTCCCGGCAACCCCACATGGCGGGCCCCAGAGTAGAACTGCGCTCCAGGGGGGTTTCTTGGCTACAGTCTTACGGAAGGGGATCACCAGGCCTTTATGCAAATGCATATATATATATATATATATTTATACATCTATATACGCAGCTAAAGATAGGAGTTTTTTATGATTGTAATGATGAATAAACAGTCTCCATCCTCGGTATGTGGCTGCTCTCTGTACACTTGGTGGAAACACAGGCCTGTCCACTCCTCAAGAAGCTGCTTCTTGGGCTGAGCCCCGTTGGCATAGTGGTTGTGCGCAGGACTGCGGCCCACTGGGATGGAGGTTCGATTCCAGCTCCACAGAGCAAAGGCTGGGCCTCCTACTCCCACCACCTGAGGGCAGTGATGCCCAAAACAAAAACAACAAAAAAGAAGCTGCTTCTTGTGGTTAGAAATTTACTCCCGCCCTGCCTCTTCCTGCAGCCATACCCCACTCCCAACCCAAACCCGAACCCTGAACGGTGGGAGACTCAGGAGTCATGGGACCCCGAGGGGTGACGAGGCCAGGATGCTCCGCATCCTTGGCGCAAGCAGTGGCGGGGCACCAGTCGGAGTCCACGTGCCGCAAGGAGAGCGTTTCCAGGAGTCCGAGGTCCAAGATGGGGCCAGTGGCTACAGCCTGAACCCAGATCCACCCGCCCCCGCCCCACCACACACACATCTCCCCCCATTCTCCATGAAAACATGGTTGGCTGAATGAATGACTGCGTCAACAAAATTACAGGGGGCTGTGTGTACCTTGCTTCTCACGTTGTGAGTTGTGTGTAAATAATGCTAATTTCAAATGAGATGTAACTTCTGGGGGAACAACCCTGCTCTCCCTAACAGGCCCCTCCCGGTCCAAGTAGGGGAGCAGTCCAGCTGCCTGCCCTGCAGGAAACTTCCTAGCCCTTTGAGGTCAAGACGAGGAAACAGATTCAAAGGGGGTTCCCCAACCCAGCCCTGTACCACACCACTGCCACTGCCCTGGGCAGACATCCTTATTCTTCCTCGCCCTGGCCCTTGTCCCTCCTCTCTAATTAGTCCTAATGATTTCTCCCCTGCCTGTGTCCGCTGTCCCCCGTGGGAGCAGTGCCAGCACCCCGCCATGGCCCTGACCTCAGGAGGCCCTGCCACATGCTGGGCTTCACTTGGAAGCCTGTGCCCCCTTGCCCGAGGCCCTCGCACGACCTCATTTGATCATCCCAGCCACCCCTGGGAGAGGGGAGGCAGCAGACACAGGGCAAGGGTGTCGGGGCTGCTGAGCCAGGCAGAGGTCACTCCTGGCTAGGATGCTTTGCCCTGGCAAACAATGGGGCTTCATGGGGTCAAATGTGTGCCCAGTGACCCATTAAATGCGCAAAGACTGCCGATGGACTGCGCCCTCTGTCCCTGGGCCCATGGGCGTGCCTGCTGCACCCGTGCCCTGCTCTCTGGGAGGCAGCTGGCTGTGCTGAGCTTCATGAGCCAGCCACCAGCTCCCACTGACCCCCGGCAGCACTGAGATTGTTATATAAAGAGCGATCAATGGCTCCCATCCACTGCCCAGCCTGCCCAAGACTCCCGCCCACTGTGTGCCCAGCCTCCTTGTCCTGAGCTTTGTCCCGGGGATGGGAGAGGAGCCTGGCAGATGCCGGCACGAGGAGGGACATGTGGAGGGTCATGGTGGCCACCTCAGCAGTGCCACCAAGCCTGCCCTCTGGAGGCCACTGTGCACTTCAACAGAGACCAGGGGACCGCATTCCTGCTGTCTCACCAGAGGAACTCAAGTCGCGTGAATGCAGGAACCTTTGCCTTTTGGGTTTATGAACCCCGGATCCTGGGACCTCTCGGGCAGAAGGAGACCTGCATATTGGAGCTGGAGGTCTCTTTCCAAGCCCTTTGCACCCACCGTCTTTGCTGTCCCGGTCCCTCTCACCCTGGACGCCTCTTGCCGGTTCACAGCACGAGGCTCCAGGCCAAACAACAACAGGAAACGCCATTGCTGTCACGTCGATCCCGGTCCACGGCAGCCTGATTAGATGAGGCAGAACTGCCCCTGCGGGCGGGTCCCCGTGGCTTCAGAGCTTGACGGCAGCAGACAGTCTCCTCTTCCTCCCTCGGAGGCCCTGGCGGATTTGAACTACGGACTCATGATGAGCAGCTCCGCCCATGATGTCCCCAAGGCTGCTTAAGCTGAGGGCACAGAGAGCCAGACATGGCCCCAGCATGCAGGGAGGGGGTCAAGGGTGGCTCCTGTCCCTGCCAGCTGAGGGCAAGCCCAAATCCCCGCGGTGTTGGCACAGGTCCGGGTGAGAGGGTCGGCTTCCTCCTCTGTCTCCCCTGCCCACACCCACCCACTGGGCACTTCATCACAAGGTGGGCGGGCCACCGCTTCCACAGCCCCACCTCCTAGACCCCTCCCCAGTTCCCAGCCAGATCTGCTGGTGACTTCCCCTCCTCCATGGTTTTGTTTTTCTGTCAAAAGGGACCCTTAGAACAGAGGGTGTGTGTAATCAGCCCCTTGTGTGTGTGTGTGTGTGGTGTGCCAATAGACTTGGCTGTGATTCCCAGTTGTCACCCCCCCACCCCGAGTGCCCCTCAGCTGGCCCGAAGCACGCCACGCCACGTGCCCACCCCCCACCCCCTCCACACACTGCTCTTTGGCCCTGGCCATTTGGAGAACTGCTGGATTGGAAAGAACAGGCCACCTGCCAGCCCTCCCCTCCAGGGCCACATCTGGCCCCGCCTCTCCCCCCCTCCCCCCCAGGGATGGAGTCAGGCAGGGAGACAAGGGGAGTGGGCAGCACAGCAGATCGGAAAAAAGCAATTAAAAAGCCTGTCTCCGGGTTAGACGCTGCGGGGAGGGGACTGGAGTGGGTCCTGAGTGGGGCGAAGAGGACCCGAGAGAGAAAGGGCTCGAGCTTATTAACCCGGCACCACCGTCTGGCCCCTGGGCTCCGTGAAGGTGAGTGAGTTGATCCCTGCCTCGACTCAGCCCGGGCAGCGGGCTGGAGGGCTCTGCGGCCACCCATCCACCGAGAGCAGGGAAAGAAGGATGGCTGCCCTGAAGTCACCCCGCTCCAACGGGGGGAGAGCCCCTTTCCTCAAGGAGTGTGACAGCGAGCCAACCACAGCCGTAGGGAGGGAGCCCCACGCAAGGGGGAGGCTCGTGTCTGGTGGGAGCCTGAGGCAGGAGGCAGACCCTGTCCCTAGTCAGGGCCAACGTCAGTCCTCCCAGCAGGACGGTCCCATCACCTGGAACTGGACGGAGGGGGTCGGGGCCTCCATCGGCTGAGTGCAGGGTGGCACAGGCCAAACTGGCTGGAAACAGCCTTCACTCGGAACCTGCGCCCGCCCTCTGCTGCTCTGCCTTCTGGAGGCTGGGAGCTGGCCCTCCCCCTCCCTCCCTCCCCCTCTGCAGCCCACCCCACTGCCAGGTAGCTGCTCTAGGGAGGGGCTACCCACACTGCCCACACCCATGCCCACACAGGGCAACCCTGCTCACTGGGAAATCAGGGGGCTTCTGACACCACCCCCTTTTCCCCCCGTCTGTCCCTGCTCCTAGAACTGGGCTTTCCCTGCCTCTGCGTCTGCGTGGAAGCTGAGCAGGCCTCTCCCTAATGCGCGGTGCCTGCCGTCAGGGCTTCACTCTGACCTGGATGCTGTTCTGCTGAAGCTGTGCTTTGTCAAAAGCGGCCAGATGGTGGAATGGTCAGATGCTCGCTGCCAAGCAAACAGGTCGGGGGCTGGGACCTCCCAGCAGCCTCACAGGGAGAGAGACCTGAAACCCCAACTCCACCCCGGGGGTCTCTGTGTGTCCCACTGTCTGGATGGCTCGGCCAGCGCCTGCCCAGTCTGACTGGCCGATTTCATCCTGACGCCCACTGACGCCCTCTGGGGAGCGGACGGCCACACCTTTCTCCTGAGGAGCAGTCGGCGGGTTTGAGCCACTGACCTTATGGTTCAGCAGTCTGATGATTAACCCACTGTGCCCCCAGGGCTCCTTAAAGAAACACGCGAAATACAGATGTCAAAGAAGGCTCAGAGAAGGTTCCAGAAGTTGCCCAAGTCACACCCCTCCTGAGTGGCTGAGTAACCTTGCGGTCTCCCCTAGAAGACACCACTAAGCAGAGAGAGGCCAGCAGGGAGCCGAGGCCGAGGGTTTTAGAAAAAAGCCCTGCAGCTGAGCCTGAGCCTGCCTTTCTCCCTCTCTAACCTGGCTGTGGCCCCTCGGCCACTCAGCCCTGGGCAGCTGCGCACTGCCATCTAGTGGTGGCCAGAGCAAAGTGCCCTCTCTCCAGAATGGACCACAGGGTGGGCTCCGGGGTCATCAAGCCTCTGGAGAGTTCTGGGTGGGGGCTGAGGCCAGAGGGCATGGGTCTGCCCCAGGAGGCATCTGGACTTTGCCCCACAGACAGGAGCGTATCCTGGCAGATTCTGACTTGGGGAAGGATCTGGGGTGGGAAGTCATCTTGTGCCCACCTTGGTTTGAAGTGGGCACTTCGTGGCTACGTGTCCTGGGGCGGGTGTCTAGCCATCCACTTCCACAGCCAGCGGCATTCTGCTGTCTGGAGGTCGAGCTGGGGCTTGGTCTGGTTCCTGAGGTTGAGGCAGTCGGAGAGGAGGTGCCATGGCATAGGGTGACCCCGGGCGGGCTGGGGGCCTGCCCGGGGGCAGCCGAGCGTGCTGTCCACAGAGGGCAAAGCCATGCAGCTGCTCACGCAATGATGTGGATAACTGTTTATTGATATGGAACGGTGTGCACAACATATTGTTGAGTGGAAAAAGCAAATTGCAAAATAATTTGTGCAGCAGGAGTTCACTTTTTTTTTTCTTTTAATGTGTTTGTGTGTGTGTGGTGGGGGAAATCTGGTAATGTTTATCTCCAGGTGGTGAAATTATGACTAATTAAAAATTCTGTGCTGAGCTTTATCGTCTCATTTTTTGACAACGAATCTGTAATAAAAATCAGGGAAATTGGGAAAATCAGCACCCCCCCAGGCCTGCCAGCCTCTTTGCTCCTCTGGGTCAAAATCGTGATGGGCTTAGGGGCTGAGTGCAGAGACAGGTCTCAGCGCTGGGGCAGGGGTGAAGTTGGCGGTGGGGCGCCTGGGCCTGGACGAGACCCCCGGGGTAGCAGAAGCGGGTCAGGGGCGGGAGCTCTGTCTGCGGGTGCTGAATGAACCAGTGTCTCGGGACCCAGCTGCTTTGGAGTCCATGCCAACTCCCGGAGGTCCCTCCCCACCCCCCACCTCCCCCGCGCCCCGTGTATCACAGTAGAGTGGAACATCATAGGGTTCTCGCCGGCTGGTGTTTGGGGTAATTTTTTTCCTGTCGGGTCTTTCTTCTGCTGTTCCTCTGGGAGATGCAAACCTTTCCGTGAGAGTTTATGAACCACCTGCACCACCCCGGGCTTCCGAGGTCCCCCAGCATCTCTGACAAGTCCTGCTGGGGTTTGGTACCGCTTGTCTCTCCTGGCTGCTCTGCACGCGTTTCAAAAAGATTCATTTGAACAAAGAGGGCCGACTTGTCCAGCGAGCGGGGACGGGCAGGCCGCTCTCCTAGCCAAGGGGAGTTGGAACAAAGATGCCTAACCTGGCGGTTCATCCTCGGCCTTACTCTTTCATCAAAGCCACCAGGTGCCCCTAGCGCCCCAACTCAGCAGGATCAAAGGCCTCCCTTCTCACGATTCCCCTCCCCATGCAACTGGTCAGGACTCAGGGACTCTCTCGCCTCTGTTCCTCGGAGCTGGGGCTGGAGGGGGAGGTCTCAGGGCTGGTCCCAGCAGGACTCATGGAGGATCCCAGAGGAAAGAGCATGTGCAAGTGTGTGTGTGTGGAGGGGGGGGGGGAGGCTTTTGATGGCCTCAGGGGCCTGAGCTGGCTGAGAGCTGGGGGAGGGGGGCGGTGAGGGGAGGGCAGTCAGGCCTGGTCTGCTGAGCCAAAGACCTGGCAGAGCCGAGCTGGTCATCCCCACGGACTTGCCCCTCATGCCCACTGGATGACTCACCTTGGCACGGGAACAATGGTCAGAGTGGGCACAGAGCCTGCTCCCCGCGGCCCCCCGGCCCCCATCAGAAGCTTTCCGAGAAGTGCTGTGAGCGGGGGGCCGGGGACACAGCCCAGGCCTGGGGGGCTGCCCCTGCAGTGTGGCGCCCTAACGGGCGGTGGAGAACAAGGCTCCTTTCAGGAAGTGCCCCGAGAGACCCAGGCCTGGACAGTGGGCTGCCTGCTTCCCAGAGGGCCTGGGCACAGATTGGTGTGGGGTAGGGTGGGACCAGAGCGGAAGGGGTGAACCCAGCTCCCAGTCTGGACCCAGCGGCTTCTACATTTCCAAACTCACCCATTCCTGGACACTTTGCCCATCTCCCGGGCCAGCGTGTGGGAACCAAAGGAAGTCCTACTCCGGTGCAGGGGTGGGGGGAGAGGGGGGGACACAGGGAGACAGGGTGTCACACAACAAAGCTGTGAGCGGGGACAGCCAGCTCATTCGTAACTGCTTTGTGGAGCTGTCAAGGCCTGGCTCCGGGAGGGGTGCAGGGAGGCGGGGCAGGGGCTCCAGGGAGGTCAGGGAGCACAGTGCTGCCCCTTCCGTACTCAGACCCCCACAGCCTCTCCTACCCGAAGGACCATTGAGCCCCGAACTCCCACGGAGAAGCAGGAGTCCCAGGAGTCTGTCTCCGGAGGCAAGGGTGTCCCAGAAGCTGCCGAGTACGGGGGCTCGTGGGAAACCAACCCACTAGCTGTTCCTGGAATGGGCTGACTGTCGGCCAAATTCCCAGCATGGAGGAGGCCTTTGCTGAAGGGGACCAAGGAGGAGATGCCTGGGAGGTGGCGGCTAAGCGTGGCAAGGCAGGTCAAAGGTCATCTGGTCCAGCCTTTCTCTTGACCCACCTTCCAGAAAAAAGGCTTCCTTATCTGGTGGGCAGCACCCCTGGGAGCCCAGCCTGGGTTGGCATGACCAGGAAGCCCTGTCTCCAGGCCCAGTGACCTCCGTGGAGTGGGCTGAGGGGAGCTGACCCGTGGCTGGGCTGCAGCCCAACCCCACCCCCTCAGGCCATACCCAAAGCGTTGCCAGGCCACCCAGGGCAGTGCCCAAGCCAGCCTGCTCCTCCATAAAGCCCCGAGAGGGCGGCCAGGAGCAGGCAGAGCCCCGTGGAGATGGAGCGGAGACGGGTCACCTCAGCAGCCAGACGCTCCTACGTCTCCTCCTCAGAGATGATGGTGGGGGGCCTGGGCCGTCGCCTGGGGCCGGGCGCCCGTCTCTCCCTGGCGCGAATGCCCCCTGCGCTCCCGGCTGCCCGGGTGGACTTCTCCCTGGCCGGGGCCCTCAACGCCGGCTTCAAGCAGACCCGGGCCAGCGAGCGGGCTGAGATGATGGAGCTCAATGACCGCTTCGCCAGCTACATCGAGAAGGTGCGCTTCCTGGAGCTGCAGAACAAGGCGCTGGCCGCCGAGCTGAACCAGCTGCGCTCCAAGGAGCCCACCAAGCTGGCCGACGTCTACCAGGCCGAGCTGCGCCAGCTGCGCCTCCGCCTCGACCAGCTCACCGCCAGCGGCTCGCGGCTCGAGGTGGAGAGGGACCACCTGGCCCAGGAGCTGGCCACCCTGCGGCAGAAGTGAGGAGGGCCTCCCCGGGGGTCTCCTGATCAAGATCAGGATCAGGAGGGGGTGGTCCTTGCACACCCCCAAACGGTGCGCAATCGGAATCCCAAACACCTTGGCCAAGAGCCAGGCTGGGCCTCAGCACCTCCTGAGAGAGGGCCCCAGGCAGGCAGTCTTGGGGCATCACGCACTATCGGGCCTGGTGACAGCGGAAAGGAGGGGGTCCCCTTTTCCCAGCCTGGGTCTGATTGTATGGAGGAGCTAACAGGGTGGGGGGAAGGGGAAGACAACCACACGATGACTGGGGAGTAGAGAAGAGTGGGGGACAGAAGGCAGGCCGGAGTTGAAAACACACCCCACCCATCACCAGTGTGGGACCTGAAGCAAGCCACCTCCACTGGGCCACCTTGGCGCTGGGGTCACCGTAAAAGTTATTGTGAGAGGTTGTTGCCTGAGGTCTGAGGAGCCCCAGAGACAGGGCATCTTGTTGCACTGGTAGCTGGCTGGGGAGAGTAGAAGGGGAGATGGAGAGAGAGAGGAGACATGGATAGGGGAGAGAGAAAGGGAGAGAAGGAGAGAAAGGAAAGAAGCAAAGAGAGAGGGCCTGAGAAGATGGGAGGGAGAGAGAGAAAGATAGCAGGAAAGTGTGTCGGGGAGGGGGGGGGCTGCCTGCAAGGGCAGGGGTGGCTGTGTGCGTGTGGCAGTGAGCACTGGTGGAGCAGGAGCAGGTGCGCCAGTCCTGATAAGGGTCCTTGGAAAATGAGTTAAAGCAAAGGCCTTCCCGCCCTCCCTCCTTCCCTCCCGGTCAAGGCCTGCATCCAGGACCCTCTGGGCCTGAGGACCTGAGGAAGGACCCAAGAGGCCCCAGGAAAGTCTGGCCGCCTCAGCGATGTGTCTTTTCCACCCCAGGCTCCAGGATGAAACCGACCTGAGGCTGGAGACTGAGAACAACCTGGCCGCCTCTCGACGGGTGGGTGGAAGTGTAAGGGGTGGGGCGGGAGGAGAGAGAGACTCGAAGGCAGCTTCCCCTCCACGCCCCGGAGCAATCCACTGTTCCCTGTGGTCCCAGAAGAAAAGGTGAACAGAGCCGGGCAAGGGGGAAGAAGAGCCTGGGGTCCGAGGGGTCCCTTGTCTCCTCCTCTCTCCAGGAGGCCGACGAAGCCACTCTGGCCCGCTTAGATCTGGAGAGGAAGATTGAGTCCCTGGAAGAAGAGATCAGGTTCCTGCAGAAGATTCATGAGGAGGTAAGGGGGAGAAGAGCCCGAGAGAGATGACAGAGACTGAGAGAGACACTCAGAGACAGCTGGGGGAGAGAGACAGATGGAGAGGGGCCGAGAGCAAGACCATGAGAAGTCAGTACAGGGCAGTGCAGGGTCAGAGAGAGACGAGGGGAGACAGAGACATGCGTGCATTCCGGGGCCCTGGTCAATGCACACACTCACCACACCACCCGCTCCCTGAGATTGCAATGGGCCCCACTGCCTCCACGGTCGCTGTTTTTGTTCTTCTATATAACAGGCCCGTGATGACCGCTACAGCCAGCCCAGCGCCACCCCTTCCCCACAGCTTGGGACCCATAGATTGGCTAAGGCAGCTTCTAGTCACACCACCCTGACCCCATCTCCTCTGTCATCTGTCTCTTCTAACATGGGAGCCACTCATAAGAAACATGCCCCCCACACCGAGGTCTGCCCTCACATGGATTCAGAATCCCTGTCCCCATAGGCATGGCCACTCCCAGAAATGCAGTCACTGTCCCCCAAGAAGATGGCACGCTCAGTGCTGGCTCCAGCCTATCCACCTTTCAGGAGGCCCCCACCATCCCTGGCCTCCCTCAGCTTGGGCCATGTCACCTCCTCCCACACAGGCTACTCCACCTCCCCTAGGGGTGGAAGGTGGGGGCAGGCTGTGTCTGGGCTCTGAGCCCCGGGACCCCTGTTCTCACTCTATTCAGGAGGTCCGGGAGCTCCAGGAACAGCTGGCCCAGCAGCAGGTCCACGTGGAGCTGGACATGGCAAAGCCAGACCTCACCGCAGCTCTCAAGGAGATCCGCACCCAGTATGAGGCCGTGGCATCCAGCAACATGCAGGAGGCGGAGGACTGGTACCGCTCCAAGGTAGCCGGCCGGTGGGGAGAGGATCTTCTGGGGCGCTCCATCTGCAGAGGAGGGAGGTGGCTTTCCCAAGGTCACACCAACACGACCCCGCCCAACAGGCATTCTTTACTGTGTGCCGGAGCCTTGCCAAGTGGTGCATGGATGTCCTTATTATGAAGGAGGAACTGGTTTTTTTACTTTTTTTTTTTTTGCTTTGACACCTATTTTTGTTATACAATGGACATGACCGTGAGATCTTTTTTCTTTCTTTCTTTTTTTTTTGTGTGTGTGTCACCATTGCCCTGGTGGGAGTAAGAAGCCCAGCCTTGCTCCTAGAGAGCTGCTGCTGGATTTGAACTGCCAACCCTGTGGGACACAGTCCTGCGCACCACCACTGCGCCACCAGGGCTCAGTGAGATATTTTTTTTGGGGGGGGCATCACTTCTCTCCAGTGGTGGGAGTAGGAGGCCCAGCCCCACTGCTGGAATTGAACCTCCATCCCAGTGGGCCGCAGTCCCATGCACAACCACTACGCCACTGGGGGCTCAGCCCTCTGAGATATTTTTTCTATGAAGACTGCTCACCCTCCTGTGAAAAAATGGTGGCACATCAGTTCTATCAAGGACTGTATAGTGAAATAGCTGGTTGGGGACATGGAAGCGAACAATGAACCAAGGACCTATTAGAAACCACCGGGGTCTCTTCTGCGTCTCTTCTTCACACAGTAGAGGCCTCCTTTAATTCATCAACATCAAGTTCACAAACCTAAAGAGTTCACCAAATGCCATCACACTTTACAATCCCCGAAGGAAAAAAACGGCGGGAACCGATGGGTGATTTTTATCGCTTCATTGTGGAGTCTGAGATCAAAAGGATGGCTATCTTCTTTAAACGGAACATAGGATGCACACGTGATCATTGTCCTGGCTGTTACTCTTCCAACTACCTCCACAATTCCAGAAATGTCTTCATCAAGAGGCTGCATTAACTCAATGGTTCCCTTTCTCCCTTCTCCATCTGCAAGGATGAACATTTTTCCAGGGGGATGGATCTTTCCCAGCTCACTGCCACTGGGCCACTTCTCTAGGACAGGGTGGAACTGCCCCTGTGGGTTTCCTCGACTGTACCTAGGAGAGCAGAAAGCCTCACTTTCTCCCGCAGAGCAGCTGCTGGATTTGAACTACTGACCACACACTTAGCAGCCAACACACAACCCCCACGCCACCAGACTTGCCTCATTCACAATTCATGCACATTCTGATTCAACGAGTCCGTTACCATCCTCCCACTGCTCTCCCGCCCACTTCCTCCCTGGGTTCCCAGGCCCCTCCTCCCTCCTTTCCGGCCCTCCGAGCTGTGTCTTGGGGTAGCTGTGTCTTGGGGTAACTCGGGTGAGTTCCATGTCAGACCTGAGCGGCAAGGCCCAGAGCCTTGGGTGCCCCCTCAGTCTCTGTCTCACCAGTAAGCTGGTCTCCTCTGACTGGGGGCTCTGTCCCACATTTTTCTCCCACGCTATCCAGGACCTGCTAATATTGTTCTTTTCGGAGCGGTTGGTAGTGGCAGCTGGGCATTCTTAGCTCTCCTGGTCAGATACTGTTCTTTGATAAATGAGAGGTCACGCCATTTGCCTCACCCTTCCTAAATGACAGAGCTGGACGTGTGACACCAGCCCGTCTCCCTCTGGAGCAGGCACGCCCCCTGGTTCTTTCTCCATGGTCCATTTCTCCGGATGGCTGGTGCACTTGAACCGAAGCCACTGCTGTTAGCAGGCCAGGCTTAAGTCACCCCGCCAGGAGCGGTCCTGCAATCCAGGTTCCACAAGCTTGGGTGCAGGCGATTCTGGATTCGTGGCCAGACCAGGCCCTGCACTCGGGCTACCTGACCCTGTCCAGTGGGTCACAGTCCTCAGGATTATATCCAGCCTGGGTCAGTGTCCGGGGAGCCAGGCCAGCTCCCTGAGGTGTGGTCCCTGCACCCCAGACTGTCCCCCCTAGTCTAAGGTGTGCTCCTTGTCTAGTTCGAGGACCTGACTGACGCAGCTGCCAGGAACTCCCAGCTGCTCCGCCAGGCCAAGCAGGAGGCCAATGACTACAGGCGCCAGCTGCAGGCCCTGACCTGCGACCTGGAGTCCCTGCGTGGCACGGTGAGCCCGGGCCGGCCAGTGGGGGTGGATGGGGACTGGAGAGTCCAGACGAGCCCTGAGAGGCGGGGGTGGGGTGGGGATGGGGGTACAGAGAGAGGGGCCACCTTGCCCAGAAATGCAGAAGGAGCAGGACCACCTGTGGGGACCAGAGCTGAGGGTCCCCAGGGCGGGGGACTGAGAGTGCCACGCAGGGCGTGGCGGGCGTGGTTTGGGGTCGGGGCCTAGAGGGACCTGCGAGCTTCGCCCTGCAGAACGAGTCCCTGGAGAGGCAGATGCGGGAACAGGAGGAGCGGCATGCGCGGGAGGCGGCCAGTTACCAGGAGGCGCTGGCCCGGCTGGAGGAGGAGGGACAGAGCCTCAAGGACGAGATGGCCCGCCACCTGCAAGAGTACCAGGAGCTGCTTAATGTCAAGCTGGCCCTGGACATCGAGATCGCCACCTACAGAAAGCTGCTGGAGGGCGAGGAGAACCGGTGAGCCCTGCCCACGGCCCCAGGCCCGGGTAGATTGCCCCCCTCCTGGGCTATGTCGTCCTCTCTCCGTGCCCAGTGCTGTGCCTGCTTCACGCTCAGTAGGTGTTCAGAATGTGCTTGAGGGTGGATTTCATTTGACCAATATTGATGAGGCCGAGGACTTGGCCCCCCTCCGACTTAGGGGCTCCCCTTTCACCCTCCCAACAAAGATTGGGCTTCTTGCTTCCTCAGCGTCTTTTGTCTCCTGGGAACATTTGTCACCACTCCCGTGTCCCCTCTGCCTTTATCCCCTTAGACCAGCGGTTCTCAACCTTCCTGATGTCTCCACCCTTTCATACAGTTCCTCATGTGGTGGTGTCCCCCCCCCAACCATAAAGTTATTTTCACTGCTACTTCATCACTGAAATTTTGCTACTGTTATGAGTCGGGGGACCCCTGTGAAAGTGTTAACCCCCCAAGGGGTCACGACCCACAGTTTGAGAACGGCTGCTTTCGATGGATGGGGGTGTGCCCCTGGTAGATAAGAATGACAGTCCCTCAGGCTCCTGGAGCCCCCCAGAGCCTGCTGACTGCTGGGGGAGCTCGGAGATGGGGCTGGGCTTTCCCGGCAAGCTAATGGGCTGGCATGATGCCCCTGGACAGGCCTGGGGATGGTCAATGGCGGCCCCGTCACCTGTCTCCTCTCTGACTTTTCAGCATCACCATTCCCGTGCAAACCTTCTCCAATCTACAGATCCGAGGTCAGTAGAGCTGGGCCTGCTGGGGAGGGGTGTGGGACTCCTGGCCCCTCCCTCAGGCCTGTAGGCTACTGCTTTGGCCTGGGTTCAACTGTCTTTGGACCCTCTTTGGAGGCTTCTAAGCAGGACACACCCTCCCAGGACCTACCAGTGAGGCTTCCAGCGGCTCCCAGCCTGTGTCCTGCCCCCCTGCCCCCGACTCCACTGCAGAATGGGGAGAGGGTGTCACAATGGGTGCCGAGGTCCCTGAACAAATTCTGCCTGAGTGTTTTCATGTTTGTTTTTGTTTTAACTGCATGTCACTACAGGGGACAAAAGCACCAGAGAAGGGGAAGGTCCCAAGGTCACAAGACACCTCAAAAGGCTTACGGTCCAAGTTATACCCATTGAGATGCCCCATGTGGTGAAGGGGACCCTGCAGGCTGTAGGTCAGCGGCCGGTCTGGCAGACGTGGGCTTGGCTCAGCCGGGTCTGGGGTGACCTTTGCGAAGCCCCGCTTCCCAGGCTCCTGAAGCCATCTCCTCGCAGGCTTGAGCATCTGCCAGTACAGGGAGATGGAACTCAGACAAGCAGTGCTGGCCGGTGCTAACGGGGCTGCGCCCTTGGGTGCTCAGAAGGGGAGCTCGGGGCCAGGTTTTGCCTGGTCTCGTCCCCCGTCCCCCATCCCCATCGCTGAGAGATCCCCGAGGCTCTGCTGCTCAGCCCAGACTCCATCCCCCCGGGCCGCTGCTCCTGCGGGGACAAACGCTTGCTGCTCTAGGGTCATTTCAAATGAGGAAATGTGTCATGGTGTCTGCATTCCTCTCTCGGAGGAGGGGGGGGGGACTCAATTCCTTTTCCCTTTGGAGGTGGCCTCCACATGATTTAAAAACTGGCTCTGGTCGAATTGACCCTACAGGACAGGGTGGAGTTTCTGTCACGGTTTACAGGGATAGAATGCCCCATCTTCTCCCATTGAGCAGCTGGTGGTTTCAAACTGCTGAGTCTGCAGCTCACAGTCGGATTTGTAACCATTATAGGGGGAGAGTGGGGGGGTACGGGGCTAGGGCAGTCTTCTGGGCTAGGAAATTAAGGAGCACTTGATAATGCAAGCCACAGGGTTTGACTCCGGATCAGAAGGATTACCCATGCCAAGCGGGTACAGGTAGTGCTGCCAGGTGGCGGGCGGTAAAGGGCCGCTAGGCAGGTAAGTGACAGAGTGGGGGGGAAAGGAACGGGGACAGGCAAGGAACTCCATGTCTTGAGCACGGACGTGTCCCAGGTGCTTAGAATCAAGGCTTTCAATTCCCTGGCCACTCAAGTCCACCTGGGAAAGCGGGCAGCCTGGTCCCCACATGCAGACAGGACAGGGAGGCTGAGAGCGACCACTCTGGAGGGGGCTGAGCTGGGACTCAAACTCCGCCTTTCCGGATGTCAGAGCCTGTGTGTGCCGTCCTTGGGACAACGCGGGGTTGTCAGAAAGCCAGGTGCCGCACAAAGCTTCACAGAGGGTCTGAAGTGAAGCCAGGCTCGGGCCCAGCAGGGCACTGGACAGAGCCACTGGCACGGCCCGGTCGGTGCCTCAACCCCCTTGGAAATGATTCCGCTGCCCCCTACCCAGCTGGCTGGGCTCCCCATACTCAGGAGGGGCGGGGGTGCCTCGTTCCCAAAAGCCCACGGGAGGCCTCCTGTCCTCACGCCTGCAGAAACCAGCCTGGACACCAAGTCCGTGTCTGAAGGCCACCTCAAGAGGAACATCGTGGTGAAGACGGTGGAGATGCGGGACGGAGAGGTGAGGAGGGCGGGCTTGCCGATGGCCAGGGGCGCCGCGGGGAGCAGGATGTAGCGCATTCCCCAGCCCCGCTCGGGGATGCCCGGGTGGCTGTGCCCCTGCTGAGGTCCTAGCTCAGGCTGCCCCTTTCCCACCCTCAGATGTGGGTGCCCCAGCCCCAGGACGGGGAGAGTAGGAGTTAGGTTAAGACCAGTGGTTTTCACCTCCCGGTCCTGGCTCAGACGGTGTGGGGGGGAGGGGAGCAGCGTTTCATTTCCAGCTTCACCAGAGCTGAGGTGCCCTGATGCCACAGCAGCTATGTCGGGCTGCTGACTGCAAGGCTATTAGTTTGATCCCGCTTAGCTGCTCTGAGGGAGAAAGACGAGGCTTCCTACTCCTTCGAACTCCGGAGCTGCCGTCTCTGAAGCCCCGGGGCCACTTCTGCCCTGTCCTGTGGCATGGCTGTGAGCTGGAGGCCACGCAATGGCCATAGGTTTTTGGTTTTTTTATTGTGGTCAGAGGTGGGGAGCTGGCATCAGTCCTACCGCACCTGTGCCGGCACCTGTCATGATCCTACACCGCTTGCTTCCCGAGTGCCTGGCGTGGTGCAAAACACTCCCAAGCAGCAGCATTTCCTTCAACTATGAGCGTTAACCTGGGGGGGAGGGGGATCCAGGAGGGATTGGGGGCTTGCCGGGCTCTGTGGCGTGCACTGTGCCCTTCCCCTGTCCCCTACAGGTCATCAAGGAGTCCACGCAGGAGCACAAGGATGTGATGTAACCCAGGACCCCCTGGGAGGGCCCCGCCCCCACAAGGCAGGGGGCCTGCAGCACCAGGCAGGATAGCTGCTCCACCCAGACCGCAGACCTCCCCTCCCCACCTCTATGCCTCTTTGCCAGCTCCCTGCCTCAGACCCCGTCAGCATTAGACACCCCAGACGGCACCCATGGGCACCAGCCCCTCCAACTACTGGCATGGTTGCTGGGAGCTGCACTGCACCCACTTGCCCCCAAGGGGCACCTGCAGGGGCCTGGCCAGCAGCTCGGGTTTGGGCTGAGGTCGGGGGAGGAGGGGGAGCATGGTCAGTAGCTTGCCTTAGAATGGGGAGAGGAGGCGTGGGGGAGTGCAGGGGGCCCTGATAAAGCACCCTTCATATCCCCAATACTTGTTGTTATGGCAACTGTTGCTAGAGCCGGTCTCAGCGGCGAGTTTCTGGGAACTGGGTCTCTGAGTGTCCTCGGGCGGCTGGAGGAAGACGGAGACTCTGGGATGGATGGGAAGAGGGGGAGCCCCGCAGGCCAGGAGGCCCCGGCCAGAGGCTGCTGCTTCTAGTGGGCCCTGGCCAGCCTGAGAGAAGTGGGCTTGTCTTTTCCCCGGGTGTGGTCACCAGACAGTTCTCAGCCTGCCCAGGCCTCAGCCTCTGGGATCTGGGGGTGGGGACGTAGAACAGGGGGTGGGGCGGGGGGGAAGAGGGGAAGGGCTTGAGGCTTCTCAGCATTTGAGGAGTGAGTGTAAGTGGAGAGGGAGGGGGTACTGGAAGTTGAAGAGGGCTGCCTGGCGCTAGGTGTGGGCACAGAGACCTAGCCTAGCCCGCCCCCCTGCCCCCGGCCACGCAGGCTGAAGGACCTGCTGAGGAGAATGGTGGGGGCTGTGGGTGACATGTGGCTTCTGAGTCACGGAATCAAGAAGTGACGTGTCTTGAAGAAACTGCTGAATTGGGCGACAGCAGGGCTGCTGCCCATGACCGGGAAGACCCAGGGGCCAGTTTTGTCCCACTCCCCCTGGCATTCTTGTCCCTGTGCCGCTGGGCTCCTGCAAAGGCTGCTGGGAAGCCACCTCTGCACTCCACCGCATCTGCCCCCTCCCTTCTCAGCGATGGCTGCTTTTCCCTGAGGGGTTCCTTATGGCTCGCACGTGCACGCCCCCCCCCCCCCCCCCCACGCATGCACTCCAGGCGGCACCCTGTCTTAGAGCCGTGAACGTGGAGAGCAGCTCCGGGCACAGGCTGCCACCCTCAGCACCTGCTCTGCTTTCCCGGGAAGACCATGATAGAAGCACAAATGATCCAGCCCCAGAAGGCCTTCTTCAGGTTCCCCCTCCCTGCTTTTAGGCCACAGGGAAGGACGGGCGGTGGGGGGGGGGGGTGCTTTCGCTGTTTCCCAAGACTCGCTGCCCTCTCCCCACTCATCTCCTGCCACCTGCCGCTAACCTTCAGCGCCCTGCTGCTGCCATTAGTTGAGGACAAATAAAGAAGGTCGTTGTGGCCCCCCTGGAGTGGACTCCTGTCTGTCGGGCAGCGTGGGGGCTGGGTGAGAACCCAGCCTTGCTCAGGCCCCAACGTGCTGATCACCCATCAGCTTGGGGACCCCCTGGTGACACACACAGACCACAGAGCCATGGGACCAGTCTCACCACTGACCCTGCCCTGCTGAGGGAGCCGTGGAACGCTTGACCTAACCCACTGGCCCCCCCTCCCGACTCTTCTCACGCCCCAGCCCCTGGCCTAAGGCTGCTCTTTCCGTCATGCTCTGTTTGATCCCCATCTCCCCTGGGCAGCTTGTGGCCTTCTAGTGGGCTCTGCCTTGTGGGACCCTGTCTGTGGCAGAGGAGCTGTGTGCCGGCCGCTTTTCCATGGCTGAGCCTCTGGACGTAGGTCCCCGGGGGTCTCTCTCTAGGTACCTTCTGGGGAACTTGGTCCCCAGCCTGAGAGTTCACGGTGGAGGCTGCAGTCCCTGCAGTCCCTCGGCTCTCCGACCCTCCCTTTCCACCTGCCAGCCCAGGTTGAAGTTGGGCAAGGAGCCAAGCTAGGACTGCCCCCCCTTCCTCCTTTCCTAGCTGCCCCCAATCCACTCAGTGTCCACCGGGCAATGCTCAGAGTCGAGAAAGTACCTCCCAGCCGATCCAACACTCGCCTAGGCCGTGGGAAGAACATTGGGATCATTTATTCTCCATCTGTGACGTCAGAAAACCTCTGTACCCCGGCTACCTCCAGCCTGACCGGCAGTGTCCCCACGCTCCTGGCCGCCTCTGGCTCCCCCAGTTCCCAGGCCAGGCCCCCGAGTCCCCTGTGAAAATGGGTGCAGGGCTGGGTCGTAGCGCATGGTTGTGTCCGCGGCGCCTCCCCACGTGTCCCTGCCCGCGACGTCCACACAGAGGCACCGGGTGTGATTGCACAAAGACGTCTTAGCGCAGCTGGGCTTCCAGGCCGGGAGGGGGGTGGGCTGTGAGGGAGCCTAGGGGGAGAAGTTGGGGCAGCAGTGAAAGAAGTAGCAGCAGCAGTGGCAGAGGTGAACGACGGCGGCGAAGGCTGCTGTGATGAGGGCGTAGTCCAGCAGGACGAGCTGCAGGACGGCGCGTGTCGGGGTCCGAGCAGGAGGCATGGTAGTGCCCGCGGGTCTTCACGGCCAGCCGGAACCCAGCCACCCGCACCCCCTGGCGCCAGCAGTAGTAGATGCCCCGGTCACTCAGCTGGGTGAAGCGGATGTGCAGCTGGTTGCCGTGGTCAATGAACATCTGCATGGACCTGTTGACGTCCTGCAGGTACTGGGTGCAATACAGGTGCTGGCGGTCCTTGTCCCAGGCCACGGCCTGCTCAGGCCGGGCGCCGGGGCAGGAGATGAGGAGCCCATGGCCCAGCATCTGCTGGTGAAACTGGATGGGCACCTGGGGCACCCAGGGCCGGCTGCCCGCCTTGGCCACGTAGTTGAAGGTGGCCAGCAGGCTCTGGTGGACCATCTGCCTCCTCTTGCAGGACACCAGGCAGCTGCGAACCAGCAGCCGGGGCCTGTGGCGCTCGGCCCTGGCCTGCAGCTTCCGGGGCACTGCCCACGAGCCGCAGGACACCACGTCGGGCAGTGTCTGGCGGTAGCATGGGGAGAGGCCGGGCTCAGGAGATAGCAGAGGCCGTTGTGCCATTGCTCCCCCCGCAGCGGTCACAGGGTGTCCACTCCCAGAAGGTGGTGAAGACGCAGAGGTACCCGTGGTACTCATCTTCATAGGGCTCCTGGTCCTCGTCCCTGAAGCTGGCCACCGTGCCCTCGCTACTCTGGACGTCCACGTCGTAGGCGTAAAAGTAGTCCCCCTTGCGGGTGCCGCAGAAACACAAGCCTGAGTCCTCAGGCTGGGCGCGGAAAACCAGCGGATGCTGAAGTGGGCCAGCATGTTCCGGCCCACATGCACGTGCACAGTGGCTGCCTCCGTCAGCACGCGCCCGTCGAAGTCTGTCAGCACTTGGGTGCGGGTGCTGCCGAGGTGTTTCTGATGGTACCAGACCATGGCGGGCACCTCGTCGGGCTTACAGTGGCAGGGGAGCTCAAAGCTCAGGCAGGCCATGTTGTCAAACATCAGGAAAGCCGGGCAGGAGGTTTTCTGAAAGATGTTCTCCTTCTCCACAATTTCAAAGGTATGGAGACGGCCCCAGGCCCACAGGAACACAGCAGCGTGGGCCAGGCTCATGCCTGCACAAGGAGGGGCAGGGGCAGCAGGCCCTGGAGGCCCTCGGGACCCCGGAGATTCACTTCTGGGTGTGGAGTCCCCAGGGAGAAGATTCAAGAGCCCAGTGGCTTCCTCTGCGGAGGAAGTGGGCTGGGCAGGGCCAGCTATTCCTGGTGGATGTACCAGAAGTCCCACGGTGTTCCAGACTGGGCCTTCTGGAAAGCCATTCTAGAACCTGGCCCTCACTTCCCTTTCTAGAACATGAGCACTCACCCCAGAATGGCTGATGGGAAACTGGAATGAGAAACAGGGGCCAGGTGCTAGGATGGGCAATCTCTGCCTCCCTGCCCCAGACCCTGGGCCAGCTTCCCTTTGGCCAGCCCAAGAGACCGAGGAAGCCCCTGCCCCCGCACATCTGGTCATAGGAAGAAGGAAAGTCTCTGGGGACTGACCTTGCTGCTGAGGGCTCTCCCAGGCCCAGCCTGCACCAGAACCCAGGCTGTGGGGAGAACTGCTGCACCCCAGATGCGGGAGCACGCGATCACATGGTGGTTTGGGCTTGGGTTGTGATGTTGAAACCTGGGAGACGCCCAGCTGTGTTTTCACCTCTCTCGTTGCATGGAGGGTGGCATGGTCCTCCCTACACTGGGTTGGGCACACCCCCACCTCAGGGCCAGAGGGCTAGAGGTTGGGCAAGCTCAAAGGGCGCCACCTAAAGGTGAAGCGAAAGTGCAGAGGACTGGCAGAGACTCTGTTCCTGCCTTTCCCCTGAACATTCCAAGTTGGGAAGACACTCAAGTGAGGGCTTCTTTCTCATCACCCTGCAGTGCCCTCAAGACAGCACCAAATGATGCCTCAGTGGCCCCTGGAGGCCTCAGGGGGCAGTGACCCTGTTATTCCACCTGGTACAGTTCTCGTAGCTCCTGCAGTGACTTCTCCTGGGGCCCAGCAGACTGCTCCTCCAGACCCTGCTCCTGCTGGAGCCCCTCTGGTGTGGGCCCGGGGGCGCCCATGGCCTGCAGCTTCTGAAACAAGGCCCTGCAGCTCTCCCTCTCTGCTCGGCTCAGCAGGCTCAGGTTCAAGCGGAAGCGCCCGGTGTTAGCTAGGCTGCGAAGGATCCCCAGAACGGCCGCCCCGTCGGCCGGCCTCAAGTGATCAGCCAGTGCCACCAGCAGCTCCCCTAGAAGTCCAAAGCCCACGTCCATCTGGAAGAGGCGACCCAGCTTGGGGCCCCCGAGCTGCAGCAGGGCCTGGTAGCGCTCTGGGCCACTCCGCAAGTGTCGCCGCCAGTCGCGGTAGAACTCTGCCGAGGTCTCGGGCTGGAGGAGTGGCTTTGCCTAGACACAGAAGAAGGAGGAAAGGGGGCCCAGAGCTCGCTCGCTCCCTCCAGCTACTTTGGAACAATGAGGGACAGCCCGGGAAGGCTCCTGGGGCCTCCTTCTCAGATGGGGCACTGGGGCTGGGCCAGGGCAAGAGGGCCCTAAGGAACACAAAGCCATGATGTGAGATTCTCAAGGTGCAGGCCATAGACCTGACTGGCTCAGTGTACTGTGTCAAGCAGACTGTGTCCAGGGGGCATTAAGGCGGAGAAGACACCCACACCTCTACAGGGAATCTGGTGAAAACTGGTGAAGGGGGTCTGTCCAGCCCACCCTCGGACTTGACCAGCCCTGCCCACTGAGCCTCCTCAGTCACTGGCTGCGGCTGCTTTCTGAGATCACAGCCCAAAAGCTCCATGAGAAATAAGGCTGAGTAGAGTGGTGAGAAGACATGATTGGAAGTTGAGGTTCAGAGAACTGGTGGAAGACAGAGGCTGGACTTGGCCCACCTGGAAGATTTCAGTGGCCTGATCCTGGGAGGTGCTTCCCTGGGAAGTGTGGTAGTTCCAAGGTCTGGTTCTCTGCCCCTCCATCTTGTCCTTCCGCTCCAGGGGTTTCAGATGCGAAGCAAGGACAATACCCCTGTGGGCAATGGGTAGAGGTGGAGAGTGAACTGTCCACAGCAGGGGGCTTCAAGCTTTTTAGATAGGGGGCCAGTTCACTGTCCCTCAGATCATTGGAGGGCCGGACTAGAGTTTTGAAAAACAACAAAAGCAAGTATAGGGCTGAGCCCCGGTGGCGTCGTGGTTGCGCGCGGGACTGCGGCCCACTGGGATGGAGGTTCAATCCCGGCTCCACGGAGCAAAGATTGAGCCTCCTCCTCCCACCACCTGAGGGCAGTGATGCCTAAAAACAAACAAACAAACAAACAAAAAACTATGAACAAATTCACTGCAGGCTGGGGATGAGGCAGCTGCTAAGCAGGACAGCAGTGGTGGCACAAACATCAGGTGGGCCGGATAAATGTCCTCAGCGGGCCGCATGTGGCCCACGGGCCATTGTTTAAGGACCCCTGGACAACAGGCTGTTGTGGATTGGATTGTGTTTCAAAATACGTGTTGGAATCTTCCCTCTCTTACTTGTGGCTGTGCTCCTGTCTGGAAGGACGCTTTGTGCAGTTATGTGGAGAGCGTGTCCCAAACCCAAGCATGTCTGAGTAGTAAACAGAGCCGACTGGACACAGCAGCAGGCACATGTTGGGGTAGACAGGCATGGCCATGTGAGGAACCAAGGAAAGCAAGCAACGGAGGCAGACTCTGGTTTGGGCTTTTAGTCTCCCAAAATTTGGGACACCAAGTTTCTGCCCACGAAAGCCCCCCACGTAGGCGTTGCGCTACAGCAGCAGAAGGAAACGCGGCACAAGTCAAGATGACTAAACATAAGAGTTAGTTGACAGTACTTCATACTGTACTCAAACTCTTCTGAACTTAATCACTACACCTGTTCTCATTGTACCCGTGCAAACCTGAGGCTTAGAGAGGCTATGTCACTTGTACAGGATCGCACAGCAAAAGAGGGGGTGAAGGGCCTGAGCCCCGGTGGCGTCGTGGTTGTGCGCGGGACTGCGGCCCACTCGGACGGAGGTTCTATTCCAGCAGTGGGGCTGGGCCTCCTCCTCCCACCACGGAGAGCAGTGATGCCCCCCCCCAAAAAAAGAGGGGGTGAGATCAGCACTGAGGCCCGGAATTGTCCGAGTCCAGAGCCCTTGCCTTTATGTGCTAGAGTCCACCCGGACAGGGAAAAGGCCGCCAGCCCAACCTGAACTCCTCATAGGAAGCCACCCGCTGCTCCAGTGCCCGCAGCTTGGCAGCATTCTCCCGCTTGTACTTCTCGTCGGCAGCGAGTGCCCCCTGCAGCTCTTTCTCCAGAGACTTGAAGTCCATGATGTCATTCCTTTCCATGGCTTGCGCCTGAGAAGGCGGAGGGAGTGGACATCAGTCAGTATCAGAGGGAAACTCCTTTGCCAGCCGCCACCCTCTACACACTGCCCCCCCCCCCAAAGCCCTCTGGCTACATCGGGGGGCTTCTTTACAGAGCATGGCTGCGTGACACAGTGAGCGTTGCACAAGCCCTGTCTTCCCTGAAAAAGGGACGAGGAGGCTCTGACTTTCCGTTTGAAGCCTGCTGTTACTTTGGGGGGAGGAAGCATTTGGATCTCCTCCTATCACCCACGGTTGGGTTTGAGGACCTCCCACAAAAGCTGAACTCCGGGGTAAACTCCCAGCCGGCCTTAAACGCCCTTAATGAAAGGGTATTTTTCACCCAAACCAGATGCAATG